>MU612037.1:5193-38418 GCA_025201675.1 Cunninghamella echinulata
TTTTTTTTGTATTATAAATCCTGTTATTTTTATATTATTTATTTATTTACCAAAGGAATGTCATCCTCATCGTCGCTTGATTGCTCTTTTTTAATAATACGTTTTTTTGCAGGCTGTTGTTTACGTTGAGATAGAGGAACATCATCGTCATCACTACTTTCTTCTTTAATAGTTCGTTTATTTCCATGTGGAGTACGTTGGGACAAAGGAATGTCGTCATCACTATCCGATTGCTCTTCTTTTACTTTTACTTTAGGGGTGATCACTTTGGTTTGACGCTGAGCAAGTGGAATGTCGTCTTCTTCGTCGCTAGAATCAATGTTGGTAGAAGATTTTATCTCAGCTTGAGGAGTGGAAGAGTTACTACCATTTGTACTTATTACATTGCCTATATATTTTGGAATTCATAATGATATAAAAAATAAAAATAAAATAAAAATAAAAACAGAGTGAACGGGGGGTAGAGTGGGGCATATATGTAAAAAGGAAAGAAATAGAAAAAATTGGAAAAGAATAGAACGAAAAATAAATATATAAATATTTATTATAAAAAAAAAATAAGTGAGAAAACCAAATTTGTAAAAATGCACTTATATTATAACTTGATTATTTTCTGATTTACTTTGGGTTCTTAAAGAAAGTGGAATATCGTCTTCCGAATCAGACATTGTAAAAAACAATTGAGTAAAAAAAAAAGTGAAAGAAAGAGAAAGAAGTGAGAAAAAAAATTTCAGAGGAAAAAATCGGGATTTTAAAAAATTTTCTAGGTTCCAAATTTAGTAACGTGTAAAAAAGAAATTTTTTTAAAATATATATATTGTATATCAGTTTTAAAGTACTTTTTATATTTATTTTGCTTTTTATTCCCTTTTATTCAAATTTATATAGAAGAACACATTGTTTATTTTACACCTATTCAAATAAACAATTCTTTTATTATTGAAATAAAAAATGATGTATTCATTTTTTTCTTAGTCCCAGTACGTACATATATAAACTCCGAATGTAATTATGTGTCCCAAAATTTCAATTTTATCCATAGATTCTTCAAAAAATGTAGTAATTATAATGGTTTTTTTATTCTATTTTTTCGATTGAAGAACTAGAGAAATACAATAAGAAATAAGAAATAAAATACATTTGTATTTTAATTCAAAGTAAAAAAAAACACTCCATTGAAAAACTGTCACTTGAAAATAATGCAAAAATTCAATATTTGTTAATGCAACATTTTTATACTCGTGACCTATTATTATTTTTCAATTTTTTTTAAAAAAAAAATCGCGTTTACAACATAAATAAAATAATATTACTGTTTTATTAAATACTAATGTTATTATTATATGCATACGATTTATATTTACAACCATACAGAAGGTGAAGTTTGTTGATTTTGTTGTTGATCAGAATGTTGAGGATTATTATTTTGAGGTAAAAGATAAGCCGTCCAATCATGTATAGCGATACTACTTGGTACAGACCAAAATGGGTTATCAGGTCGATTTCGAAATAATGATTGATCTACAATATTATTATTATTGTTATTATTATTATTATTATTGCTACTATTATTTGTTGGTATTTGAGGTACAGATTGTGTTACAGGCATAGAGTTTTGAAATGCATAATTAACGATACTATTATTATTACTATTATTAGGTTGTGTAGATTGGTTTTGTAAATTAGAGGGTACTGAAGAAAACAGATTACTATTGTTGTTATTATAACTTGTTGATAGAAAAGATTGCCCATTTCCAAATCCAATATTTGAGAATCCGAACCAAAAGTTTTGAGGAAGTCCATAAGGTTGTGTGTTTAATTGTTGATTCATTGATACGGTATTGGGTGTATTATTGTTTGTAGTAGTAGTGTTATTAGTCATAGTTAATTGATCTATTGGTGTAAATAATTGTTCTATAGTCATACCAAATTGGCGTAACGAATCTGGATCTGAATCATCGGTTCCTCGTCCTAAATTTACTACTGGTGCTATAAAATAGAAATAAAAAGAAAAAGTTGATGTATGAGTAAATATAAATATAAACATAAATATTAACACCTATACAAGTATTTTATATTACTTTCTGAATCTTGTATTGATGAATAAAGACCATTAATCCAATCACCATTTATTAATGAACCAGGCGTAGAGCAACTGCTTGATCTATCGTCTTGCATAAGGATGGAATTTGATAACATTTGTGAGTCAGGGCTTTGTTGACTTCTTCCGGGCGTTTGGCCACGACCAACATCTGATATACGAGGTGACATACCGGTCATTAAATTTTCCAATTTATTTGATGAATTATAGCCATCCAATTCAGTATTGCTATTATTACTATTATATTTATTATTACCATAAGGCGATGGAGTCGTTACAGTGGACTTTGATTTGTTATTTCTTTTATATTTGCTCGTTGATATAGTTTGTTCGTCTTTTTTTATTGTGGTATTGTCATCTGAATCGTCGTCTACATAAGGTATATTTCCAATTTTAATTAATTTTAATAATACTTGGTGGATTGGGACAGCTGCTATGGAAAAGCGAGCCAATCGCTTCACTACACGTATGGATTTAATTATATAGCTTTTTGATTCATCCGATATTGAATGAACGGAATTAGTCGCTAAATGTATATGAATTAATGATGCTGTGAATACGTGATAAATGGCAAAATTCCAGGACACAAGCAAAAAATCTCGATAATGCATTTTATCTGCTATATCCACACATTTTTTAGCTGCGCTGATACATATATTGAGGGATGATAATGATGATTTTGTTTTTTCACTTCCTTCTTTTTCGATAAATGGTCGATGTAATAAAATAAGTAGTGTGCAATAGGAGAGGTACATTAAACCTAAATATAAACCACAAATAAATAAATAAATATAATTATAATTAGAGAAAATCGTTATTATATAAAATTATATAATATTAGTTGATCAGCGTCTCTTTTTTTTTTTTTTTAATAAAAGTCAATATGTTAAAAATAGTAATAATATTTTACCTGATATTGACAGTAAAGGTGTTTTTCCTTTAGAATCAAGCTTTCTAAAATATGAACCAGAAATTTGTAAGGTTGGAGGCAAAGCGGCCCTCCAATCAGATAGAGCTTTATCGAGACAAGATACAATTGCGTCACTACCATGCTCAGCACTATATTTTTTAGCTTGGGGGGTATATAGACCTTGTAGCACATGTCCCAGAATTTCAGAGAGTTTGATTAGCTGTACAAAAGGTTGGTAGATAGGGATTCTTTCACATGTTGCTCTTTTTGCAATACTTTTGTCTAAGGAAGGAAATCTAGGTTCTTGACCACCATCATTAGAATCTGTAGATATATCTAATACTTCTTCCCATGGTGCACTTTCACTAGGATAAATTTCATCACAGTCCTTTATAAAGGATATTAGTAAAAAAAAAAAAAAAAAAAAAAAGCAAGGTGATATTGTTAATAGTCCATGTAGAAATATATAAAGCATTTTTTTAAAAAAAATAAAATAAATAAATATAAATATGGGTATGAGTTAATAATACCTCATCAAATATTGTTTGGGGTCTTCCAGTAGATGCAGCAGACCATTTATCCATTATATAAACCGCCCACCATACTCGTCGTCTAGTTTCTTTTTCACTTTCGGGTATATCCCAAAGTTCACTTGATCTATGTAATCCTAAATCTTGTGCCTAAATTTTACATAAATATAGATAATATAAAAAAAAGAATTATAGTATATTAAATATATTTTAAAATAAAGTTTTAATTATTTATTTTAGTCAAATAATGAATTAAAAATAATTACCATTCGAATGCCAGCAGCAATAATAAGCCATCCACCAGTCATTTTACTATCCATACTTGCACGGTGATTTTGAGTAATGACTAAAGCTTGGATTGTGGCAATATTTGGATTGTATCTTCCTTTCACATATATAATCACATTTTCAAAAAACTTTTCAGATCCACCTTCAGGAATTTGAAAATCATCAATTTCTTCACCAAATGCATCATATACTGCTGTGTTATCACCAAATACTTTACATGTTTCAATATAGCGAAGTGCTGCTCCATACATTGCATTTAATAAAGGTGCTGATGGAAAATCTGCTGAGTAACCGCGATATTGTTTTAAAAAAAAAGATTTATTTATTACAGGTAAGCCAGGATGTATATATGCGAAATATCTATTCACGATACAATAAAATAAAATAATATTTATAAATTAAAATTAAAATTATTTAAAAATCAAATATGTACTATTGTCATTGATATTATCGCTATTATTTTCATTCCCTCTCATTTTTTTGAAAAAAAATTAAAATAAAATAAAATAAAGCTTACATTTTCATCAATCGGTCACTTGTTACTTTGTCAATTCCAGCAACCTTTAAAATCCAATCATCCAATCCGTTAACTGTTTCACCTGGTTTAATAATACCCAATTTTTCCAAAAATTGCTGACTACCTTTATATCCATATTCTTCGTTACGATCATAAACCACTAAACTTTGGCCAAATTTTCTAACTTTAATGCCTACGTTGGAAGTATAACGATCATCTTCAAAATTAAATTTTTCAGCTAAAAATGGTAAGGTGCTCATATCACCAATATAACGTGGATGAATTTCACTTAATGTTGGTGCTTCAGCAAATTTTTTATCCTCTAGTACATCAAAATTAATTTCGGTGCCGGTGCCGATAATCGGATGTTGAACTTCTGTTGGTAAGGCCGAAGGCGCCGATCTGATTATTGTCGCTGTTGTCGTGGATGAACCTGGGGAAGATAATGGCCCTGGTGATGTTGAATTATAGTCAGTTGGAGAAAAATGTGATTGATTTTGTGCTAACGAATTGTGTGATGTATCGTAATTTACTGATTCCTTCTTTACCTTTTTCGTCTTCTTGCCCTTTTTATTATTATGATTATCGTTTTCAACAATATCATCATTATCGCCATCATCATCATCATCTTCTTCTTCATTATTTTCATGCTTGGTTTCATTTTTATCATTAGTAATACCACCTAATATTTTTTCCATACGTTTCAATCGATTTTCCAAGACTTCAATATAACTGTGTAACGAAAAAATAATAAAAAATAATAAATAATAATATCGTTAGATAAAAATCAGCAAACATCAATAAAAATGGACAATGTTTTTCTTGTTCCATTACCCTTTTGGAGGTCCTCTTTTCTTGGCACTATTAAAATTAAATGAAATTAATAAAAAGAATCCATAGAATTTAGGATGCATTGAAGTTTGATATATATATATATATATATATATATGGTAATTGTTGAATATTTATTTTTAATATCTTACTTGTCATTATATGTACATTCAATTTTTGCAGTTTTACAATTTTTGCATGTGTTGCCTGAACCACTTGTATCACATTTAACCTTTTTACGACGACAAGTATCACTAAGATATATATATATAAAGGTATATAAAGGTATATAAATAAGCTTAATTATATACATAGCCGTGATAATTTTATTTTTATTGAAAGTTATTTCCGGTTTATTTATTCTTTTTTTTAAATAAAATAGTTGATATTTTTATTTACCAGGCACGACTAATTCTTATACGCTTAAGGTCAGGCCCATTAAAGTTATCAGGTAGAGTTTGTTGATTATTAAACTGACTAGGATATGCATAAGGTTCATAATTACGTTGTGTAATATCTGTGGTAGAATGTAATAATGGTTGTAAAGGTCTTAATGGAGGCTGGCTATGATGAATATTTTGTGTTTGATAAGTATGTTGTTGTTGTTCTCGTTGTTGAGTACTTTGCAAGGATTGATCAGGAACAGTTGTGTTAGAACTTAGTATAGGGTGCCAATTTAAAGGAGAAGACATTACTATATAGTAAATTTTTTCAAGCCTTTATAATATTGATAATAATTATATTAGTATCAGCGATAGTAATAATAGCAGTAATAATAGCAGTATTAATGATAGTAATAAAAATGTTTTAAAATAATATGTAAATTATTATTAATATTTAAAAAATATTAAAAGGGAAAAATAAGGGAAAGAAAGAGAGAGGGTTGAAAAAAAAAAAACTTTAAACTTGTCTTTTTATTTTAAAGCCCGTTTTTTTTTTTTTGACTGATATTAAATTTTCCTTTTTCATTCTTTTTTTCCTTTACTCTTTGTTCCATTTTTTTTATACTTTTTTTTTTCTTTTAATATATATTAAAGCTATTTTAAAAGACATGTCAGCTGAAGATGTAGTTATGCAAATTAAACGAAAAGGGACTTTCGATGAACTAAGAAAACGATTATTGTCAGATCTCGAAACAGCGGTAATAAATATTTATATAATAAAGCAGCAATTAACGTTTATAAATAAATCATATTTAATATATATATATATATATATATATATGTATATGTATATATTTTCAATATAGCCTGTAGGACAACAGTTTTTAAAAAGCCTTCAAGACTTTATGGAAGAAAAAATAAAAGAAGATCCTTCATTATTAGATAAAGACCGCTCGACATTTCATAGCTTAATGATGAACGATATTGAAAAGTAAAAACTTTGAGTATAAATATATAAAATAATAGTAATAATAATAACTATACTTACCATCTTTTTATTATTCCTATTGATATTATTATTATACTA
Organism: Cunninghamella echinulata; assembly: GCA_025201675.1. Classification (NCBI taxonomy): domain Eukaryota; kingdom Fungi; phylum Mucoromycota; class Mucoromycetes; order Mucorales; family Cunninghamellaceae; genus Cunninghamella; species Cunninghamella echinulata. The sequence goes on from MU612037.1 coordinate 11,841, forward strand.
TATTTGGATTATATAGGGCTGGTATGTATCAATCAATCCAAAACGAAGTTGTTACTACGCTTATGCAAGCCGAAGATTTTCAAAAAAGAGTTGAGGAAGAAATGTTGGCAGTTTTACAAAATCTTTAATGACATACCCTTTTTATTTATTTATTATAAAGTAATCATATGCATATACATATATATATATATATACATATATTTATTTTTACATATACATGTATTATATTTTTTTATTGCTTCTACAATTTTTATAATATTTTATTATTGATTCTAGCATACATATATAAAAATACGCTCTCAAAAACATATATATTTTTAAAACCACGCAATTTTTTTTTTCAGCTTTGTTTTTCCTTTTCTTTTACTTTTTTTAAAAATCACCATGACTTCACCTACTAACTATAATACTGTTATTCTCGATATTGAAGGAACGATCACACCCATTACTTTTGTCAAAGATGTTTTGGTATATATTTTTAATAATAAATAAAAGTTTTTAATTACCTTTTTATAAACACCAGTTTTTTGTTTTCTTTTTATTTACTTATTGAATTTATTCGCTATTAGTTTCCTTACGTTTCCAATGGTCTCGATGCTTTCTTAAATTCGAACTGGGATAAGCCTGAATTAAAATCATATATTCAATTATTACGTGAACAAGTATATAACATAAAATATAATATATAAAAAATAATTTATATGCGCTTGTAAGCTTTATTAATATCATAGCAAAATTTTATTATTATCTAGGCTGATAAGGACGTTAAAGACGGTATTGCTGAAGCTAACACTATTCCTTCTGAAGGGTAATACATATATATTTATATATATCAATAATAAAAAAGGAGAGAATGAACGAGAATGAATTAAGAATAAACGCGTCAAAGAATATTTATTTATTTATACATTTTATTAAACAGCTCTGACGAAACTATCAAGTCGGCTGTAAAACAAAATATTCAATGGCAAATGGCTGCTGATAGAAAGATTGGTGCCTTAAAGGCTTTTCAAGGATACATGTGGCAACAGGGCTATGAAGAAGGGCAGCTTGTTGGAGTGTAATTATCATCATTATTATTGTTTAAAATATATATATATGAATATAAATATAGAATCTTTATTTTTTTTTTTTATTATTGAATAGTGTCTATGATGATGTTATTACTGCATTAAATAAATGGAAGGATGAAGGTAAAAAAATTTACATCTATTCTTCTGGAAGTGTTCCTGCACAAAAATTATTAGTTGGATATACAAAACAAGGTGATTTAAGAAAGGTAAATAAATAAATCATGTTGTATATTTATATAATCATAAATGTATTGATTAAATAAATAAATAAAAACTTTTATTAACCGATTTATATTTTATTCTCTTATTTCAATTGATATTATTAGTACTTTAGCGGTTATTTCGATACTTCTGTTGGTCTTAAAGTGGAAACCGAATCATATAAAAACATTGCAAAAGAAATTGGTGTTGAGGATTTAAAAACTATTTTATTTGTGACTGATAATATTAACGAAATCCATGCTGCCGATAAAGCTGGTATTCAAGTCGTTATTGCTGATAGACCTGGTAATGCTCCATTAGTTTCTGTCGATCCATCTTATAAAGTCGTTACATCTTTTGATCAAATTTAAAATTTAACACCTATTATTTAATTAAATATTTATTCATTTTATTTTATTTTATTTCATTTATATTCTTGTTAAAATAAACAATTATATTAATCTGATTTGACTGTTGGATTACCATACACATGTTTAATATTATATATAAAATTAAACAGCTCAAAAAAAATAATGCATTTATAAATACAAAAACGAAGTAGATTATAACGATAGTTAATTTTATGAAAATAAATAGCTATTTAACTTGAAGGATGCAAATCAAAAAAATATAAAGCGCCTATTTTTTACTTTTTGCTATTTTCAAGTGTAATATGTTAAAGTGCTACATAGAATAGAATAGAGTTTCTTTTTTTGGAATTGAATTGAACAAATATTAAAAATTTTTGAAAAATTTCAGTGCTTCCAATTTTAGTAAAACTCAGACAATTTTATTTTTTAAATTTTAACTCCTTTGTCTTTTTTTTTTTCGCTTCCTTTTTCTTTACCTTTTTTCTTTCCTTCCTTCCCCCCCCCCCTTTATTTAACATCATGTTCTCATCATCGGCACTACAGTTGCCAACCGTTGCCGATTCAACCGAGATGGGTTATGGAAAAAATCTCGCGTTTGATTCTTCCACAATATCAACTGTTGGATTTATTAAACACTCGTTAAGCATCATTTTAGACAGTCAGGATTCCAAACAGATTTTTTATTTTTTACTATTAAATCTTACATATATGTTTGTACAATTAGCATATGGTGTTTGGACAAATTCTTTAGGTTTAATATCTGATGGTAATTTATTATATATATAAATTTTTTAGTTGATAAGATTAAAGAACATGAAATAATATAAAATAAAAGGGAAATCGTTAACGTAAAAAATACTAACGAAATATATATATTGTGTTACGTCTTATGTATTTATATTTATAGCTATTCATATGTTCTTTGACTGTTTAGCTCTTGGTATCGGGTTATTTGCTTCAGTAATGAGTAAATGGCCATCTAACTCAAAATATTCATACGGGTACGTTTTGATAAGAAAAAAAAAATAAGAGTAACAAGAATAATAATACTGAGAACAAGATACTTATATATATGCATACATATATTATAATTATTATTATTTAATTTAGATACAATCGAATTGAAACAATATCTGCTTATTTTAACGGTGTGTTTTTAGTATTAATTTCTATTTCTATTGTTATGGAAGCTATTCAACGATTAATTGATCCTCCTGAAATGAATACTCAAAGATTATTGCTTATTAGTTTTATTGGATTAGTTGTTAATCTTGTCGGTATATTTGCATTCAATCACGGACACGCCCATGGACATGGACATAGTCATGGACACGATCATCATCACCATGGTCATAGCCATGGACACGATCATCATGGACATAGCGCTAATATGGAAGGTAATTTTAAATTAAACACGAACTAAAATAAAAATAAAAGATAAAGATGAATGAAACTAACAAATAAAAAACAAATATTCATTGATGAATATTCTTTTTCTATTATTTTTTAAATAATAACAATAATATAGGTGTGTTTTTACATATTATGGCAGATACATTAGGTTCAGTGGGCGTTATTATATCAACTTTATTAATCAAATGGTTTGGATGGACAGGTTTTGATCCAATTGCATCATTATTTATCGCTATATTAATTGTACTTTCAGTTATCCCATTAATCAGACATTCAGCCAACGTATTAATGCTTGAATTAGACGATAATGTTGTGAACCAAGTGGAAGGAACTTTAGAAGAAATTAAAGCATTAGATCAAGTGACAGATGTAGCTATGCCTAGATTTTGGCCTAATGAACCGGATTGGATTATTGGATCACTTCATGTCTATGTAAAAGACGATGCACCAACACAAGATATTCGACGTAAAGTAACAGAAATACTCATGAGTCATATTGATGGTCTTAAAGAAATATGTGTACAAGTAGAATTAGAAAGTGCAGTGCGACAGAATAATAAATCATATCAAGCTAACCATCCTAAAGGATTCTTCCATACTTCAGCTTCTTCTTACTCTATGAGTCAACAACAACAATTACAACAACAACAGCAACAACAACCATACTCTCCTAACAATAATAATTATAGCGTTGCTTCTTCTGCTATGAGCACACCTGTTAATTATCGATCATCTACTGTTCCTTTACCTTCATTCCCCAATGATATTTCTTCCGATGTTAATAATGCTTATGCTGGTAATACCACCGTTCCACCAAGTATCATATCCCACTCATCTTCCATCATTTCTGCAACCATGCCTATATCACGCCAACAAACCCCTCCTCCCACATTGGTTCCAGGTGTAATGTCTGCTGCTATGAAAAAACAAACCAAAAAAGAATAGATATAGCATTGCTTTTAATTTATTAAATATCTTATATCATTTTTATTAAAAAAAAAAAGAGAGAAAAAAAAAGACATTTATTCATATAAACTGTAACGTAATAAAGTAATCATAGTAACATTCAATACAATAATTATAATAATAAAATGCTAAAAAAGATGATTTTTATTATGACAATTTCTAAACATAAAGTTGATATACATGTATTAAAGTTAATATAAAATGTACAAAAGACAAGAAAAAAGAAAGAAGATATGTAATAAAAAAATAAAAAAAGATGAAATGATAAAAAAAAATGAATTAAAAAAAAATTACATATAATCATAACCAGCGCCACCACGAGACTTGACATGTTTTTTTCCTTTTTTATGTTTCTTTCCAGGTACACCACCGGCATCTTGTAAATTTTGTTGTACTAAAGCCAATCGTTCTTTTCGACTACGTGGGATAATAGTACCATCATCAGCTGTTTGTTGTTGGTGAGGATATAAATTGACTCGAGAAAAGTTACCGCGTGTAGCTGCATTAGCATATTTTCCACGAATACTTGGTCCAGACATGTGTCGTTGAAAGAAAGCTTTATCTACTGCTTCTGTTTTTGTTCCTTTTTGTGTAGTTGTACTATCTGCTGGAGCTACATAATTAAGTGCATGGGATGGAACTCGAGTAGTGGGTGCAAGTTTCTTTTCTGTTTTCATTGCTAATTCATTTATTTCTTTATTAAATTCATTGGCATCAATATTTGGTGGTGGGTGACAGAATAATAATTTACCCTATTTAATAAATGTAATTATTATTTAATTATTATTTTTTATGGTTCGCTTTATATATATAATGTCACTATAAAAATACTTACATTAACATAATCTTTCAAAATATATCTTGCAGCACGTGATTCATCTGGATTACCTTGACTAGATCTAAAGAAACCTCTAGCAACTAATTTTTTTTAAAAAATAAATAAATAAATAATAATAAATAAATAAAAAATAAAAAATAAAAAATAAAAATGCATATTATGTTTAAATAAACAACAATAAAAACAATAATGAGCGAACAAAAAAAAAAAAAAGAACTTACTGGCATAAGTAGAACATAATTCAGCACTAGTGGGTACACCTGAACCACCATCTTCAATGGGCATTGTACGAATCTTAATACCATAAACAGCTTCTAATACATTTTGTGGAATACGTTTAGCTACTAAAGAAGTAGGACCAACGTGTTCACGAAGTTGATCAATAGGTAATACACCGTTACAAACTTGATCTGCCTTGGTGGTAGAGAATGTTGGAAATACAAGACCAGGACAATCACAAAGAATTAAACTAGGCGTAAGATGAATAGTTTGGAAATGCTTTGTTTTTCCTGGTGTAGAGGAAACGGAAACACATTTTTCACCAATAAGAGCATTAATAGTACTAGATTTACCAACATTAGGATAACCTACTAAACCAATTACAATCTTTTGTTCTCCATTTTCATCTTCATCATCCATTTTAGGTGTTTCTGAAATAAGTAATTCAAGTAAATTAGCTGTTGTACGAATACGAATACGTTCATCTATGTCTTGGCCAGATTTGTCTTTATTATCATTATCATTAGTTGTGGTAGTGGTGGTATCATCCTTTGTTTGATCATTTAATTGTGTGTTAGCTAAATCGTTAGTAATATTAGCAGTGGAATCATCGTTGTTGGTTTGATCTTTTTCTTTATTACTATCTTTATTATTATCATCATCAACATTTTCTTCTTCTTTTTCATTATCATCTTCGTCTTCAATTTCACTGTCATCTTCAGAATGTTGTAAAGATTTTTCAAGTTCTTCTTGTTGTAATGCTGCCTTTGCTTCTTCTTGTGCTAAAGTTGCTGCTTTTGCTGAAAAGAAAGTATATCGAATACCTTGAGAATCAAAATAATCAGCCCATTGTATTCTATAAAATCATATATTAAGAGAAAGAAAAAAAGAGAAATATTTAGTTAACGATATTCCTTAATAATAAACAATCATTTCTATTTTTTCATTTTAAATAAGAACTTTTTTTGTACCTTTGTTTTTCAGTCAAATAATCAGCCTTATTGATCAATAATAAGTTGTTTTTTCTAGCATCAACTTCTTTGACATATTTTTCTAAATCGGCACTACGGAAAAGTAAGGGATTTCTAGCATCTACGATTTGTACAATTAATCTTGATCTTTCGATGACACGCCAAAGCTGTCTCCAAACTTCAATATTTTTTTCATAAGGTGTTAATAATAATCCTTCATCATCTTCAAGTCTATATTAACAATAAAAATAAATTTACAACATTTTAGTTTTTAAAATAAATATATTTATACTGTTTATATCTTTCACTTGTATTTTTTTGTATAATATTTTAAACTTTACTGCGCCATGTTTCTTCTCCAATCCAAAAAACTTTCTCTTTCGTTCCTTTGTACTTGCTCAGCTGTCATGGATTTATCCCAATACGGGCGTCTTGGTACAGATAATTTATCTACGTTAGCTTCTTGTTTCTCCAATCGCTCTTGTTCTTCCTTATCTAAGGTCAAGAAAGGATTATTATAGTTATTTTGAACGACTTTGACATTGAGACGTTCTAGTTATAATAATTATATAAAAAAAAAGAATATAGAGACTATTAATAAAAATTGAACGTTCTTGTTCGACTGTATTTGCATATATATACTTTTTTTTATGGAGAAATATCATATTATTTGACGTACCAGCAGTAAATTCTGTTCCAGCAAGTTGCGCAGTACTTAAAAAGGCTTCTAAATCATTTTCTTGAGTAATACTTCTCATTTTCATCCAACTATCACCTTCTCTATCAATATCTGTAGTATGCTATACATAATAATAGTAATACAATATTTATATAATGTTAGTTCAATTATTTCATTTAAATATATAAAGGTTTTGGCGTTCTATAAAAGTATAAAAAATATAAATCACCATACCAATTTTCCTTCATCAATACCAAAAGTTTTTTGACCTTGGAATCGAGATTTAATCACTGCACGACCAAGTGAAGTTTGAGCTTTCTTTCCTTTAGGTGGCATTGTTTATTATTAAACGATCTATAATATATATAATATAAAAAGAAAAAGAAAAAGAAAAAAGGTAAAAAAAAAACCTAATTTTTTTTTATAAAAAAATGCACCCTCTATTAGTAATGAAAAGCAGTCAAGATCAAGCACCGAACTTTAAAGTTTGCTACGAAATTTATGCATTTATAATACGCACTATGCACATTTTATTCACTTATTTAGAATAAAAAACTAATCTATATAGTAAAATAAAATATTTGATATTTCTTTTTCGATTTTTATAAAAAAAAAATAGCCCGTAGCTCTTCAATATTAAAAAAATAAAACTTAAATACAATTATCATTTTTTTGTTCTTTTAAAACATAAAAAACTCAACTACTCAGATCCCTTTTAAGGGAATGTATATTCTAATAAATAAAGCACAATTTTTTATAATAATAATAATAATAATAATAAATTAAAAAATTCATTATTTTATCTTTTAAATTTAATAAATGTTAAAATGTTCTTGACTATATTTTGATTAATACAAAAACTTTACAAGATTATTTTTTTTACAAGCAGTTTATTCCCATCACAAAGTTTTGGCAGATACATGTTTTTTATTCTTAATAAATGTAATAGTAAATATAAACATATCTATTAATAATATTATAATCTAGTATGAACTAACGTTTATTTAAATGAATAAAATAATACTAATAATAATACTTTTTTTTCTTTTCTTTTTTTTCTGTTTTTTTCAACTAAAAAAAATTCATGATAGTTATATAATTATAAAATTATACATATTTATAAAGTATATGTGATAAAACATAAAAACTATTCTTCTTCTTTTTCCTTCAAATCTCAAAGCGACGTACATGATTAAAAATCAATTGCAGACTTTTTATTGTTAACAGTACACCTATGAGAAAAAATATTAATAAATAAATAAAAAAAAATAACAATAATAAGGATTAATTTACACAATATCTGTACATATAATTATTCATCTATATATTTATATTATTGTATTATATATATGTATATGTATATGTATATATATTTACATCCATATCCTAGTTTTATAAATTTTAAACATTTCTCTAACGAGATCTCTAAAATCGATTCTTTTTTCAGCTTCAAAATAAAAAGTTAATTTACGTCGATCCCTGTTTTTTTTAAAAAAAAAAAAAAAAAAAAAAAAAAAATGAATAAATAAATAAATAAATAAATATATAAATATATAAATAATAGTAATGGCATTTTTAGTTGTAATCAAAGGATAATAATCACAGTAAATATAAATATTACCATTGATATTCAGCGTCGACCACTTCCATTTGTAACTTCCGTTGTTTTACTTTTTGCTGGCATATCACAAGAGCTCTTTGTTCATCTTGACTCTTAATTAAAAGCATATTAATTTCTTCAGGTGTAGCCAAACGATAAATTCTTTTAATAAAAATTTGTTCAGGAACGATTTCTATAGGTTCTTGAAGAAGCAGTTCTTTCTTTGTTTCTTCATCATCATCATCTATATCATCTATTTCCTCTTTTTTATTATTTTCTTCTTCATCTTTACCCTCCTCTTGTTGCTGTTGTTGATCTTTTTCAAAGGTAGACGATGCTGCTGTTGATTGATTCATTTTAGCTTTCATCTGTTCTTGTTTTAATTCTTGTTGTTTTTTTAAAATATGAAGTACTTGATCGCTTGTTAAACCAATCATAGCTATTTTACCAAGATCTTTACCGCGATCCGCTTCCACGATAACTAAATCACCTAGACCAACAGAAAAAGCTGATAAATGAGATGATGTTGACGAGATGGTAGTGGAAGGAGAGTTTAACATCATTTGTTGTTGTTGATGAAAATCAAAATAAAAAAAATCAATCCGTCTCGATTTGAATTCAATCATATAAATAATAGCTTCAGGATGTAATTGATTTAATGGGATACCTTTCCCAACATCGTTTAATGTGCGATTTTCTTCTTCCAATGGGGTTATATTTGTGTTACTTGAAAGATTCTTTCCCATGGTACAACTTGAAAATGTAGTGGCTGCAATGGTAGGATGGGGATTATTATTTTCCATCATGGTAGAACCTGTTGTGATTGTAGTAGAGGAGACTGCTGGTGGTATGGCTTGGTAATAAATAGAATATGGATCATTTATATCCAATGGGTGTTGTTGGTGATAAGCTTGAGGTAGTGGTCCAGAAGAAGAAGGTTGTTGCTGGGTAGTTGAATGAGGATTGAGAGGTGGTGTTAAAGGTAATACTAAAGAATTCATCATCATCATATTATTGTTATTATTATTTTGACCAAATGAATATGAATAAGGATGAGATGATATATCTTGAAATGATTGATAAGGATAAGGAGAATGGAGTTGAGATGGCTGAGAATTCGCTGCTGGGATACTAAAATAATGCTGTTGTTGAGGATACGATGATTGATTAATACTAGGAACGGAAAAAACATTTGAAGAAGTTGGAGAAGGGGGTTTTTGATTTAAATTTATATTTTCCATTGGGTGGTACATATTACACTTTGTAGTATACCCATGTTGATGATAGGATGAGTAGTCGATACTTGATGGTTTTCTACCTTGAAAACTTATTTATATTAATAAAAATAAAAATAAAAGAATAAAAAAAAGAATAAATAAAATCGCCTATGTGTATTGAAAAAGAAGTATTTAATTTTTAACTTACTTTTCAGAAAATGGTAAATCCAAAGGTTGAGATAATCTTCTTTGATATAATGATTCTTGATCTAAATCTTTGATAGAAGTAACCAATGGTAAAGGATTTCCTTGTTGTTGATAATAAGAATCCATTGATGAGATAGGATGAATAAAAGAATTATTATCAAGAAAATTATTATTATTATTATTATTATTATTATTCCATAAACTTGCTATTGAAGAATGTCTACGTTTATTGTCATGGTAATCACTCATTGAATCATTACTATAAGGCATAGTATCCCAAAAGTCAGAAGACCGACGTAAGAGTGAAGATGTAGAAGTAGAAGGAGTTGTAGAAGTAGAGGATAAAGAAGAACGCCTTTGAAAATTTGAATGAAGAGAAGAAGAAGAAGGGTCCATAGAAGTAGCAAATGAAGGAGGTGGAGGTTGAGGTGGGGGATTAAAATAATGAGGTGATAATTCTAAAGCAGCACCAGAAGATTGGGACCGAAATCTTAATTTTGAATTTACAAAACCATGTGAGAGATTATTATTATTATTATCATTATTATTATTATTTGTATTAGTCATTTTATTTTTCATGGAAGGGTTCAAATCATCAAAATCGTGTAAATTGTTATTAAAATTGCATATATCGTCATGATCATCTTCTTCTGCCATTGTTGCTAATAAGGACTTGTAGCCACATCTGTTAGCACTATTTATTGAATTAGGGCCATGGTCGTCGCCATTGTTAATATTGGTTGTATCGATCATTGGAGAGGATAAACTTCTTTGTTGACGATAAAATGGCTCGGGTGTAACATTAGGTAACATTGGTACTGAAAGAATATTATTATTGTTTTCAAAAATAGGTGGTGTGAAATTTTTAATTTGTTGTTGTTGCTGTTGTTGCTGAAATGTTAATTTTTTTTGTTCATAAAAGTCAGGTGGTATTTTATCCACTGAAGTCGGAGCCATGTCCCAGTGAAACCCAGCAAATGAACCCCACTGAGGATTATTATTTGATGCATTTTGTTGCTGTTGTGAACCCAATGTACTCGAAGTCACGTCTGTTGTTGATGGATATAATCCTTTACCATTATCATTCCCGGCGTTATTATTATTATTATTATTATTATTATCCAGCTGAGATGATTCTTGGTCACGTTTATCATTCAAAGTTGCATTATTATTTTGGCTATAATGAGTAGTAACTGCATTATATAGTTGAGCATCGTTTTCTTTTTGACTTAAAGTAGATGTATTCATTGATTCTATTGCTGTAGTCATGATCTAAATATAAAAGTTTATTTTTGTTAAATAGTTTCTTTTTAATGCAGCTGATTTTCTTTTCTATTAATTCTTTTTTGATTTTACCTTTTTTCCTATTTTGGTGCAAGCAAAAAAAAAAAATAAACTATTCTAAAATGAAAAAAAAAGAGAAATAAGTTTTTATAGTGTGAGTAAATATATAGATATATATATATAATACATATAAAAAAAATAAAAGTTCATTATCATTTTTCACCTACGATTTGTGATGATTATTATAGTTATTAATATGGTGATCCTATTTGATAATGATTAAAAAATATGTTGATAGGTTAGTTCTCATTTTTTAAAAAAGTCTATTTATTATTATTTAAAATTACTTGGATAATTATCGTAATAAAGAATATAAAGGATGATGATAATTATTTTTCTTTTTCTTTATCTGCATAAAAAAAATAAAATAAAGATAAACCAACAAGGATGTTAGTTATCTATCGTTTTCATATAAATATATAAATATATATATATATATAGGTTTGTATGTATAGGAATATTTTTTTTTTTTTGTATCTACCTAATTGTATATAAAGGTTTTTATAAATTGGCAGTAAATACTAATTCACGAATATCTAATTGGTGTTATTGTTTATTAAAATATGTAGCTTAGTGTTTTATATGTATAACCTGAAACTGTTTAAATAAATATATATACGTAAATATATATATAAATATATATAAATATATATATATATATATATATGAAAAAAAAATAGCAAAGAATAAAGAAGTGTATATGTATAATAGGTTTATAAATAAATAATAATAAAGAGAAAAAGGAAAAAAATAAGAAAGAGAAAAGAATAAAAGTAAAAGAGAGAAAAAAAGAGAAAAAAAAAGAAACTAAAATTTCAAACATAAAAAAAAAATTCAAGTGGATTTTTTTGGGTATGAGTTTGATAAAAATAGTCATTTATTATTATTATTATTATTATTATTATTATAGTATTCTATATATATACATATATATATATATATATATATATAATATGATATAATATAACATAAATTTTATATATTGTTTACAAGTTGTTTTTTATTTATTTATTTATTGACTGTTCATATGGTTTAATAAATCTTTACATTGGTCTAGTTGTTTAAAGTTTTGTTCAATTTGACGTATGACTTTTCTTTTTCTATTTCTAATTTCCAATATAACAGCTTCTTCTAGTTCAGTAGGTTGATGAGTCTGTTCTGCTAGTTCGTCTCCTAATATAGCTGACTTTGGTCTTATTGCATCTAGTCTTTCCATAAGTCGAATTAAAAGCTCATTACATTCCGCTAATATAAAGTCTCGACGTTTCCATTCTTTGTCATCCAATTGTATGTAGCTTTTATTATCTGTTTGATCATTATTATTATTATTTTCATTAATATTGTTATTATTATTATCTTTTTCTAGTAAATATATTAATCCTTCGATATCTTTATGTATTGCTTGTCGATCTAGTTTTATTTGATGAATAAGTTGTAATACTTTTCTTTCTGCTAATCGTGTTTGTTTTTTTCTTTTAACTTGTTTATCTTCTTCTATAATATGATAGATTATATAGGATGTTGTTGTTACTATACCAACTCCTATGGTGATATATAACCAAGAAGATTTATCATTTATACTAATCATAATAAAAAATAAAATAAAATAAAAAAATAATCTACATTAGTAAAAAAAAAAAAGAAGGAAAGAAAGAAAGGGAAAGAAAGGGGTATGAAAAAAAATATAAAATATTCATTTTAGTACATAAAACTGGGTTTGAAATAATAATAAAATATAAAGATCAATATATATTTTTAATTCAAAATGGATTGTATTATTATAAACAAAGATATACTATTATAATTATAAACAACTATATATAATAAAATAAAAGAAATAAAAAGAAAAAAGGAAATGCATATATTTTTTGAAAAAATATTTTTAAATCATTACAGTTTCACGAAGTGGATTCTCATTTTTATTAGTGGCGGTAAAAGCAGCCATTGCCCAGGTATAAGCCATAAAAGTAGCAGCATTGGAAGGAAAAGCTCGAACAATAGTAGGTGATAATCCTCTAAAAAAGACGCGCCAACCTTCTTCACGATAGCATTGTTTAAAGCAATCCAATGTATTTTTATATCTATGAGGTTCAGATTGAATTCTTGTTTTGACAACATCTATATAAAAAAAAGAAAAAAAAAATCCAAGTTATTTCGTGTTTTTTTTAAAATAAAACAAAGTTTATGGTTTTTTTTTTTATTTTTTATTTTTTTTTACCAGCAGCATAAGTAGAACACCAAGCACCAATACCGGCCATACCGCCCGCAAGTATAACACGAATTGGATTGTCATCATCGTCTCGTTCCCCATTTGAAAAATAGCGATGTATAGAAGCGTATAATAAGAAATAAGGTCCGAAACTAAGCTCTCTTAAAGTAGTAGCAGTTAATCCTGTAAAACACATTCGTAAACCACCGGCTTTATATAATTTATTTAAACAATCTATAGGGCCTGTAATTGTATTTGATGTTTGATTTTGAAGTTGTACTTTTGCTAGTTCCATTGGGCATGTTACTAAACTATTATTATTATTATTATTATTTAAATATAATAAAAAAAGAATGAAATAAAAGGAAAATAAAATGATTGTCATTTATATATATATATAAATTAAATATATTAAAAGAAAGTATTTTATACATATATATATATATGTGTGTGTGTATGTATAACAATTAAACTAGAAAAGTATTTTTATATTTTATTCTCTACCTTGTAATAACACCAGCACCTAAACCAGCGAAAAAAGTATCTCTTAAAGGAGGTAAAGATGTATTTTGATCATTCCTATTTTTTGCTTGTAATGACATTAAATAACTATGGGAACCAAACACTAATGCATTTACACCAGCAACTCCTGCCTATATTATATATATATATATTAATAAATATGCTTAGTTTTATTTTATTTTAATTTTATTTTATATATAAAAAAAAAGATATGTTTCATTCTTTAAATTACTTACAGCTGGAGAAGCCTAATAAAAAAAAGTTTGTAATCACAAAAAAATAAATAAATAAATATATATATATATATATATATATATACGTTACTATTACATAAATAACATGAATCAATCAACTAATCAATAATTATTTTAGTCATTACCATTCCTTTATATAAACCAAAAAACTATTGAAAAAAAAAAAAGTAAATAAATAAATAAAAAGGAAATCATCTTTTTATATAACAATAATAGTAACTACAATATTAAACTACCTTTTCTTGACGTATAATAGTAAAAAAACAATGCCAAGTACCTCTATACCTTGATGCTAATTCTCTAGATTGTAATCTGACTTTGACTGTAGATTAAATATATTAATAAAAATTCTATTTTACTTTTTATTTTATGTATTGTATTTTCAATTCATTACATACCAGTATCTATTCAAAATTAAAAAAAATAAAAAAATTAATTAGCATTTTTATATTTATTTATTTAATTTATTTATTCCTATTTATTTACCAAAAGGATGACCAACAACTAAACCTGCTAACCCTATAATAATAAAAATAATAATTACAATAAGCATAATCATTGTCAATACAGCTTCACTCTTTTTTTTTAAAAAAATATTTTATGAATATCTACCTCCTACTAATCCAGAAAAAAAGCTAGGTATAGTTTCTGTTTTTAAATGTTCAGCAGCTATTACGTATTTTAAAAAATAAAAAATAATAAAAAAAATATAGGTTACATCATATATATATAGCTATTGTTATGTATATGGTTATTGTTATGATTTTTTTTTTTATTAAATAATAAAAAAAACATACGAATTTCATCAATATCTAACATATTTTTATATTTTTAAAGCAAGTATATTAAAATAAAAAAGAAAATAGATATATATATATATATAAATAAAATGAAATAAACAATAGTAATAAAAATAAAAAGAAAGGAAAAGGAAAGAAAAAGGAAAGAATAAAATAAATTTTTATGGCGTAGAGACTTCAATTTTTTTTTTCCCACGAAAAAACTCTAGCTATTAATTATGCGTGCGACATAAATGGATATTTTTCCTTCCAATCAAAAATCAACCTTTTCCATGTATATCGTTTTTAAACTAAAAAGATGAAAAGAATACTCCAAGTATGTGTTTTATATTTAGTTCCATGTATTTATTAAAATCATTATTTTATATAATATTATTGTTATTTATCATCATCATAATAATAATAATAATCAATCATCATCATCATCATCATACTAGATCATCAATTATATATATATATATATATATATATATATATATATATATTTATATATTTTAATATGTAATATTTATTTATTTATTTTATTTAAGTATGTTTACACCAAGTGTCACCCAAACTCTAAATTTGAATTGATAGAGAATAATATAGTGTTGCTTTTTAGTGGATCTATAATTCTAAAATTGTAAATTTTCTATCACGAGATCCTATTTTGATAATTCTCAGGAATCAGCGTTTCCTTATTTGATTGGCTTATTAATGGCTGTTCTTAAAAACAAAGTTTTTATATGTATTTTCTATGTTTTTTTTATCAGTTTAGAGATAAACGCTCTTTTATTATAAATTTTTGTTTCAAATCAATCAAGAATGATCATATATAGCATATATAAAAAAACGTGACTCCAAATCATATATAAAAAAGGTAAAATGAAAAAAAAACTCAGTTTATTTTTTTTTATCAATTTCCAAATTTAAATATAAAAAAGTTTTTTTTTTTATTATTTCTTTCGCTCTCTCTCTTTTTTTATTATTTTTTTATTAATTTTATTTTATTTTTTTGATCATTTATATTATTTTTATTATGGCAGATAATAAAAAACAGAATGGATCCAACTTTACTGAAAATGGGATTGAAGAAACTGAAGGAATGGAACGAAATCAAGTAAATTCATTATATTATATTTAAGGAAAAACAACTGCAATATGCAATAATAGTAATAGTCAACTAAAAATAAAACATATGTACATATTAAAAATACGTGTTTAGGGAATGCATAAAACTTTATCTGCCATATCAAACTTTTCTATTGCTTTTGGTTGTTGCTCTATTCTATCTGGATTAACTCCTGTAAACTATTATTATTATAATAACTACTACTATTACTACTACTACTACTACTACTACTACTACTACTACTACTAAACATATATATATAATAGATCCAAAATATACTTATTAATCTATTTTATTATTTTCATTTATTTTAATAGATGTGGGGGGATATAATGCGGATGGGTGGATCAGTAGCAGTGATATATGGATTTTTACTTGTATCAATTTTTACGTTTGGCGTTGGATTATCACTTGCAGAACTTTGTTCATCGTTTCCCATCACTGGTGGTTTGTACGTATGGGTATCAAGATTAGCACCTCCTTCCAAGGTACCGTTACTATGTTGGGTAACTGGCTATTTAAATTGGTTAGGATTATCAGTTGCTATTACATCAGCTGATTTAGGATTAGCTCAATTTTTAGCATCCGTGATCACTATCACACCATCACAACAACAGCTTCAACAGCAAATCAATGTTTATTGGCAATATGGAATTTTTTTAATAATCATTTTCGTTCATGGACTTATCAACTCTTTAAGCGTAAAATATAATGGGATCATTAATCAAACATCACTTTATTGGCATTTAATGGGAACCTTGCTCATCATCATTGTAGCTCTTGCATTGACACCAAATAAGCCTTCAGCAACTTGGGTTTTTACCTATTTTGAAAATGATACTGGATTTTCCTCTAATATTTATGCTTTTTGTATTGGATTATTACAATCACAGTATACTTTGTCGGGGTTTGATGGTGCTATTCAAATCAGCAATGAAACCATCAATGCAAGTATTAATGCACCAAAAGGGATCCTTTATGCTATTGCTTCTGCTGCTATATGTGGTCTTGCATTTTTAATCTCTGTTAATTTTTGTGTTCAAGATTTTCAACAACAAATCGTTCATACCAAAGTTTATCCACAGATCACTCAGGTATTTTTAGATGGTGTTGGATATCATTGGATGTTGGTGTTTACTGCTATTCTTATTGGGGCCATGTTTTTTTCGGGAAGCGCTTTGACATTATCAAGTTCAAGATTATTATATGCTTTTGCTTTGGATGGCGCTACCCCTTTTAGCCATTATCTTTGCCGGATTCATCCTAAAACAAGAACTCCAGTGTTTGCTGTTTGGGCTAATGTGATTTTTGCTGCATTGATAGGTTTATTGGTAATACATAAACTTTTTTTTTTTAAAAAAAAAAAAAAAAAAAAAAGAATGCAATCATCATGGTTCTAACTTTTTTTATTAATTTTTTTTCCTAAAAAAAATAAAATGAATACTTCTTTTTTATAGTTTATTATTAGTACAACGGCTTATAATGCTATCGTATCCGTCAATACAGTAGCCTCCTCCTTTGCTTATTTCATTCCAATTTTCCTTCGGTTAACCGTAGCAAGAAAAACATTTCAACCTGGCCCTTTTCACCTTGGAAAATACGCCAACATGATTCATTTAACAAGCTGTTGTTGGATTTTGTTTACATCAGTTTTATTCTTATGTCCTACAGAATACCCTATTACACCTCTCAATATGAACTATTCAAGTTTGATTATTACGCTAGTGATTGGTGCGTCCGTCCTTTATTATCAATACAGCGCTAAATATTGGTTTACTGGTCCTGAAAGAAGTACCCAATTATCTGAAGGGGATGATACCGACCCTTTTGGTACAACAATGACCACTACCTCTACTACCGTTAGTATGGTGGAGGATCCTAACGATGAGCGTTTATTGATTAATAGAAAACAACACTCTTCTTCTTCAATACCCAATTATTCTTCAATTAATTAATAATCATAATTGTAAAGCACATGTATAAATTAATGATAAAAAATGGTGTATATATTTTTATTTTTCATACTAATATGTATATGTATATGTTTATTTTATTTTATTTTATTTAATATTTTCTAGATATTGTATATTAAAATCAAGATAATATTTTGGATGTATTTAAATAGACTTCTTTTCATATAATTATATTTATTACTTATAATTATTTACATTGTGTATAGTTATATTATATTATACTTTTATATATATGTATTCCCCTACTCTGTTATATATATTCGTTTAGATCTTGTGTATATAAAATAAATCCTCTTTTTGTTACATTTTTTTTATATTTCTTTGTATTCACGTATTTTTTTTATTTTAATTTTGAAAAAAAAAAACTTTTTACTTTCATGTTTTTTGTGTTACTTATTCATTAAATCATGTAATTTTACAATTCTAAAGAAACTTAAAAACAGAATAATACTAGTGCATATATATATATATATAATTAAAGGAGAAGGGAGGATAAGAGAGGGAGGGAAAGAGTGATACAAAATCGTAAATAATATTAACAGTAATAATAATAAAAATAATAATGATAAAAATATAACAAATAGAATATATATATAATTTTTTTTAAACTTTTTCTTTTTCATGGTCTTCTTCTTTAAGAACATCAGCCCATACATTTTCAACTTGATCTTTTGAAATGGAATCAAAGCATACCTTGAAGACATCATCATAAGTATCTACAGGAATACCAGTCATACCTTCTTTAATGTGATCGGGAAGATCATCCCAATCGGCTTGATTATCTTTAGGGAATAAGATTGTATCTACCTTGGATCGTTTGGCTGCAATAGTCTTTTCCTTTAATCCACCGATTTGTAATACTTTACCAGTTACAGTCAATTCACCTGTCATAGCAATGTTAGATTTTACGGGTACATTTAATGCTAAGGATATTAATGATGTGGCCATAGTAACACCAGCAGAAGGTCCTTTATTTTTTATTATTATTATTGTTTAAATGATAATAAATAAATAATGTGCATATGTATTAATATATATTTATATTTTGGTTTTTATTTATTTATTTAAAAATTATTTTTACATTTTATATTCTATATATTTTATCTTACCATCTTTAGGTACAGCACCAGCTGGACAATGGAGATGTAATTTAGCTTTATCAAAGAATTTATTTTTAGGGAAACGTGTAGCCATAAGAGATTTGGCAAAAGTATAAGCTATGCTTGTAGATTCTTTCATCACATCACCAAGTTGACCGGTCTTAGATAAACTAGGAGAAGATTTAGGATTTAATGATGATTCTAATACTGATTCAATATACAATGATGATCCACCTGCATGGTTATATATATATATATATATATATATATATATATATTAGAAAGGAGAAACAAAGAGAAAACATGATAATAAATTAGTTCACACTCGTATTAAATAAATAAATATCAATATAATATATATTTATAAAAAAGAAAAAAAAAATACATTACCCATACTAGTCCAAGCTAAACCCATAATAACACCAGGAGGAGTGTTTTCATATAAACGATCAGATTGGAAAACAGCAGGACCAACATAATCACGTAAATTCTTCACATCAATATCAATTTTTACATCTTCAGGTACAGATAAAGGCTTTCTTTCATCATGTGTTACTTGCTGTCCTACTTCTTTTTCTATTTGATCAGATTGCTGTTGATTTTTTTCATCATCGGAAGGTTGATGCTGAGGATCATTTGATCTTGGGTCGATAGGTAAAGTGTCTGGAGAATCTCCCTTTACGGCAGGTTCGCTGTTTTCTTTATCTTTAGGATCATCGATTTTTTCTACAACATTTAAAGCAGCTTTACGGAAGACTTTTTCAATTTGTTTTTTAAGATTTCGCACACCACTTTCACGACAATAATTTTTAATAAGTGTATCAATAGCTTCCGAAGTTAAATTGACATTGACATGTTCTAAACCAGAAGCCTTCTTTGCAGTTGGGGCCAAGTATTTTTCAGCAATAGCAGCTTTTTCTTCAGCAATATAGCCGGATAATTGAATTACTTCCATACGATCAAGAAGAGGACCAGGGATGGTATCCAATACATTGGCGGTGCAAACAAATAATACCTTGGAAAGGTCAATAGGAACATCCATATAATGATCCAAAAAGCTACCATTTTGTTCAGGATCCAACAATTCCAATAAGGCAGAAGAGGGATCACCTTGATGACCACGGCCCACTTTATCAATTTCATCAATTAAAATCAAAGGATTTTCTGTTTGAACCTTTTTAAGAGCTTGAATCACTTTACCAGGCATTGCACCTACATATGTTCGACGATGGCCCTTAATTTCTGCAACATCCGTTAACCCACCTACAGAGAAACGATAAAATTCTCTATCTAAAGCACGAGCAATACTTTTACCAATGGATGTTTTCCCAACACCAGGGGGTCCAGCAAGGCATAATATTTTTCCTTCTACTGATCCACGTAATTTGCTGACGGCAATGAATTCCATAATACGGTCTTTTACATCTTTTAATCCATAATGATCTTCATCCAAGACGGTTTTAGCATGTAGCATGTTGTAATTTTCTCTTGATCTTTGACCCCAAGGAATTTGTGTTAACCAATCCAAATAATTTCTTGTTACGTTAAATTCTGATGCTGCAGGTTCCAAATGTGCTAATTTAGTGATTTCCTATTTTAAAAAAGAAATAGTGGTACATGTATATATTAATTACCATTCTTATATATTCATTTATTTTTTCGCCCATATATATATATATGCTATTACCTCATCAAAAACCTTTTTCACACCTTGAGGCATAGCTAATTTTTCGGCTTTTTCTTTAAATCCTTCAACCAATTTATCTTTTCCATCACTTTCTAAACCAAGTTCCTTTTTAATTCCTTTCAACTGTTCCATTAAATAATATTCACGTTGTCGTTTAGCAATTTTACTTTCTACTTCTTTGGAAATTTTATTTTGTAACTGAGCATTCATCAATTCTTTTTTCAAGACCAACAAAGATTTTTGTAATCGTTCATCAATAGCTAAAGTTTCCAAGACTTCTTGCAATTCAGAGGGTTCTCCAGCAGAAACAGCGGCAGCAAAATCAGCAAGTTTGGCAGGTTCTTCAAATACATTACCAGCAGATTGAGACATAGAAAAACTAGCAATTTGATCGCGGAAGAGAGGGTTCAAGGAGGCAATATCTTTAAAGACAGAAACAATTTCTGAAGTGACAGCACGTACCAATGGACTTTTCTTAGAATAAGGTAAATCTTCTAAATTATCTACATTGGCTAAGGATACTTGAAAATCTCTTGCTAAGAAAGAAGTGGCGTATTGTGTTTCACTGGCTGGATCTTTTAGTTCTGATTCTATACTTTCTTTTGATGCATGATGACCCAATGTATCTATTTATATTATTTAATAAATTAAAAAAACAATAATAATAATATTTATTTGTCAATAATTTACTTTTTTTTTTTTTTCTCTATTTTTTATATAAAAATAAAAAAATATATAATTAAATTACCTTCCATTAATTCTTCACCAGGCAATACATTATCTTTTTTTGTTGCTGTTTCATTCTTTAGAGCTTCATCTTCTTTTTTAATTTGTTCATGAGTTAATGATTCCTCAGCCAATTCTATCTTAGCAGTTGATATATTTGGAGTTGATACATCAGATTTCGTTGTTGTTTTTGTAGACATGGGTAATAGTTCATTGATTTTAATACGTCGATGAGGATATAAGACCGCAGTTAAACCAGCATCTTCATCCTTTCCATCTTTCCCAGCACTTGCTGGAAAAACACTAGTGATTTGAGCAAAGACCCCAACAGGATAGACTTGATTAATATTTTGAATGGTATCAACATCTAAATCCTCATCCTTCAATAAAAAGGCTCCTACATAAGGTTGACCTCGTTTTAATAATTCTTTAATAGCCGAAGTAACTTGAGGATCTTTTACTACCACGGCTTTATAAAATCCAGGAAATAAAGGTCTGCGAGCAATAGGTAAAGCCAATACTTGAGGGTAAATTTCAGGAACAGAAGGTTTTTGTAATTGATTATCAATAACAGAGCCACTTTTGCCACCACTGCTACCACTACCATTATCGCTACTATTACCATTCCCATTACCACCTTCACCAGCTGAAGAAGAAGAGCCATGGCCTTCATTATTGCCGTGATCAATAGGATCATCATTAGGATCTCTTTCATGTAATTGTAAACCCGATTGTGTAGAAGCAGAACGTTGGAACTGGCGTTGAATAGCGCTTTTGGATCGTAAAGGTTGTAACATGACTAAAACAGAATTGGTCGAACTAGCTTGAAAGGATTTTCTTAACGCCTCCCCACCCCATAAACTGACATTAGGTGATACACGACTTGCTGTTGTAGCTGAAAAAGGTCTTTTGGCTTGTTGCTGAACAGCAGGTGTTTGAAGTTGTGTGTAAATAGCATGGTTTAATTTAGATCGTGATATGGTTTTTGACACATGGATTAACAAAGTATTACTCATTTTATACACTTATATATTTATATATTTATACTTATTTTGGTTGATTGGTTATAGTGGATTTATTATTTTTCACTATTTAAAGCTGATACAATAAATCCAAAAAAATGCGTATTCTTTTCTATATTTGTTACGTAATTATCTATTGTAATTATTGTTGTTGGTTTGAAAGTATATATATATATATATAAGTGTTGATATTGTGTTAAAAAGTATTGTACTAATTTAGTAAGTAAAATAAAAAAATAATATAGTGACGAATATAATAGTATAAATATAGTATATAAATATAATATATTTAAATGGTTTTTTAAAAAAATGGAAAGGAAAAGAAAAAAAACGAAATAAAAACAGTAGGTTTAAAAAACGAGAATGATCGAGAAATTAAAATTTAAACCCCACCCTCGTCTAGTTTCTAAATTAAACGTTCAGAAAAATAAAAATTATACATACATACTAAAAGTATATACATTACTGCTTTATTAATTTCGTTATTATTATTTCAATAATTACCGTATTCAATAGCTAATATTTTCTTTTATTTTATATATACAAAAAAAGCTTAAGCAATGGCAAAGAAAAAAAAATTGAAAAAGAATTTGATGACTAATACACGGTGACAAATACAACCATTGAAATAAAAAGAACCATAAAATCCAAAAAAAATAATCATCTTGAATAAGAAACGATTATTCAAATATTGAAGAATAGATTTTTGTTACTATCTTGAAAAACAGTTTGTCATAATCACCCCGTCAAAAAATATAATATTATTACTATTGATAGCCAAAGATAATTACAATGGGCTAATAGAAGAAAATTAACAGTAATAGAGATGCAGCCCTAATATTGCATACTATTTATAACATTTTTGTAGTATGTTCTCTTTTAAATAAGAAAAGAAAAAAAGTGAAAGAGTAAAAATTAAAAAATATTCATACATGAATTATTTTTTTCTACCTCTTTGTCCTAAAGTACTATTTATATGATGAACAGGTTGTAATAATAATGAGTATAATAATAGTGAGATGGGCTTCCTTTTATGGATTCCAAAAATCCTACAATATGTGCATAATAAAAAAAAAAAGGGCAAAGCTTTTATTTCAAAAGATTTGAAGCAAATGATATCCTATTTAAAAAAAATTGTATTTGTGTGCATTGGAAAGAGAGATAAAATACTAGGCACTCGTTGATAACGATAGACCAGACTATGTTGAGTTTAATCGCTTGATATAAAATTAAAATGAATTTGATATATATAAATAAAATACAAAAACTTAGAGAAAATGGTGCGCTTTTTTTAAAAAAATATAAAATTAAAAGTGTACGATTTCCAGAGGACGCTTCAAAAGTGTTGATATAGTATATTTTTTATATTCCAATCGAGCCATTTTATAAAATGCACTTGAGAAGCAATACCTATACACTAATAAAATATAATAAAATAAACAAATCAATAAAGAGTAAACTGGCACATTATGTAGCAAATTAATATATATATATATATATATCCATTACACTTTCAACGGCATATCTTTATTGTTAATATTATCAGAAAATTGAGTCCATAAAACAATATGCCTTGTTGTTATTGCTGCTTTGGTTTTTTTAAAAGAAATTACGACAATAATTCTTTCTTCCATATCCGAACTTTAAAATCATCGCTGCAAGATGAGAACTAAAAGTTAATAAATAAAAAAAAAAGCATACATACATATATTAATATTAAAAAAACCCCTCAAACTATATTTATATTTCTTTTTTTCATTTTTTTTTTTTTTTTTTTTTTTTTTAGTTGCATACCTCATTATTACTTGATTTATGCCAAACAACACCACTTACAGAATTGGTATGACCTTTAAATACGTGTGCTTCTTGTCTATTGCCTTCTACTTCCCATGCATAAATGTTATTATTACTGGAACCAGCCAATAAGAATTGATCATCATGAGATATTGATAATTTAATAGTAAATAATGAAGCATCGTAATTAGGGTCTGTATATTTTTTAACTGGTTTTGATAAATCTAAAATATTATGCATATAAATACTATATATAATAATAATGATAATAAGGATAATAAGAATAAGAATAAGAATAAGAATAAGAATAAGAATAAGAATAAGAATAAGAATAAGAATAAGAATAAGAATAAGAATAAGAATAAGAATAAGAATAAGATTAATATGAATACGAATAAAATGAAAAAGTAAAAGAAAAATGAAAAGTGAGTATAAAATAAATTTATAAAACTATTTATACATAATTATAACATAATGGTTTTTATGTAATTATCATTTTTTTTACCTGTTATCCATACATAAACTAAATAATCGAGTACCATTACGATCCAGCTTCATATCAGAAATACCCCTTCGTCTTCCATCTTTTTGAAATGTTGTCATTTGAACAGGGGAAGGTGTCCTACCAGTTCGGCAATCCCATAATTTGATTGAACTAAATATAACATATAAATGGGTAGATAGAGAAGTTAATGGTTTTTTTTAAAATATATATATATATATAAATATATCTATTATTGTTATTATGTAGGCTTACCCATCAAAACTCCCAGATGAAATTATTTTTTCTTCTTCTTTAGGGTGAAATAATGCACAAGTTACTGTTCGATCGGCCTATTAATTATATATTTTTTTTTTAAAAAAAAAAAAAAAGTGAATATAGTATATATATATATATATATATGTGTGTGTGTGTGTGTGTGTTCACTGAATTACCGTAATTTTATAAGATGATCTTTGTTTTTTAAATTTTGAATTGGGTTCCACATGAGCATCATTTACAACTTTAACAGGACCATAAATAGGATATTCCGTTAGATCAACACCATCAATCTGTTCACCTTCCTTATAGTTTTCTAACAAAAAAAAATCATCATCATTATTAATGCCTGGCAATTATTTTTATATTTCTATATAAAATACCTTCAGTACTAATAGCTATTTGCCTTGATCTGGTATCCCATAATTGAAACGAACCATCTTTACAAGCTGATACAAATAAATCTAAATGAAATAAAAGAGAAAGAGAGAGATTACTATTTAGTATATTCTAATTAATTTATTTTTCTATTTTTTCTATTTTTTATTTACGTGGATCAGTAGGATGCCAGTTAGAAGATCTTAAAATAGCACGATGACCCATAAAAGTAGCTAGACAGAATTGAGTTTCTACATCCATAATACGCACTTTATAATCGGCCCCAGAAGTTAATAACATTGTGTCATCTTTGCTCCATTTCACATCGACAACAGTATTTGAATGGCAATAGAAAGTAGTATGATATTCACCTATTATATTTAGTCGATTTTTAAAGTATATAGATAAAATAAAATAAAAATGAGGATACGGAGGTGTCCATTTCTTTTCATTTCATTTTTCTTATCATGATGATGATTACCGTCTAGTGCCTTATTTGATTTATCCGTTCGAATAATAGATACTCTCCCTTCTTCATCTGATACAGCTAGTAAATTACCATGACTTGTAGCTATAGGCATAGATGAGAAATAATAAAAAATTAAAAATTAAAAATCAACCTCTATTATTATATATAGCTACTTACAATTTGCATAATCACAAGCAAATGGGGTACAAGATTTAAGGTCAGGGAAATAAAAATAAAATATTTGCTCTTTATTGCATTGAAATTGTTGTAGTAATGATTTGCCAGATACTAGATTAACAAAGATATGTATATTTATATATAATATTAATATTACTTTTCTATTAATAAACTGTCATTATTATAATTATTTTATAACTATTTTATTTTACCATGTATTTTTCTACCAAATAGACGTCTGCCATATAAAGAACGATATTGAATAGCTTGATAAGTGTTCCAACAAGTTGAATTTAAAAAGTGGTTTTTGTGATCATTATTATCATTATCATTAATATTATTATTATTATTATTATTATCAAATATTGTTGTATTATTATTATTTTCTAGTGTAGGAAGCATGAAAGATGCATAAATAATAAATAAAAAATAAACAATAAGCTTATAATTATAATAATATTAAATGACAATAATAAAATAAACCAAATTTATAATAT
>MU612038.1:0-17348 GCA_025201675.1 Cunninghamella echinulata
TTTATTTATTTTTGAAAAAAAAAAAAAAAAAATAGACAGTTCAAGGCTTATTAAGATACTGGCCTAAAATAAATAGTGCGAAAGAAGTGATGTTTTTAAATGAATTTGAAGAAATACTTGATGTAACAGATGCTGTAGAATTTAAAAAAATTATGTGTCCCATTTTTGAAAGGCTTGCATATTGTGTTTCAAGTCCTCATTTTCAGGTAATATTAAGAATTACATATTTAAAGGAAAATAAAAATAAAGGATAGTAACAGGGCTAAAAATATAAATAATGCATGTGGTATTCACAATAAAGTTTATATATATGGTTATGCTCTTCACATAGGTGGCGGAGCGGGCTCTGTACTACTGGAATAATGAATATTTGATTAGTCTCATGGCCGATAATATTGATGATCTTATGCCAATTATGTTTCCATCTTTATATAAACATTCACAAACACACTGGAATAGGTAATCGTTACTTTCTTTTTTTTATAAAAAAAGAATGATATATATCTTTATTAAATTTTACTATATCCTAACATAGAGCAATACACGGGTTGGTTTATAATGCACTGAAACTATTTATGGATATGAATCAAACGCTTTTTAATCAATGCACTGAACAATTTAAAAACGATGAACAAATGTAAGTTAGATAATAATATGGAATTTAATAGTTTATAAATAGAAGAAAGATCATTCGTTTACCTCTTTTTTTTTGTTTTTATTCGGATTATTTTATATTTAGGGAACATTTACGTGAAGAGCAACGAAAGAAAAAATGGAAATTACTTGAAGAAAAAGCATTCACTAAGAAAAACAAATTGCCAGAATCAAATACTATTATTAAAGAGAATGATGCTGTAGGATACAATTATATACATATACGAAGATTTTATTATAAAATATTAATATATATGTATATGTATATCTTTTATATTATTTTTATTATATAGAACAATACCATTACATTAAAATCAACTGAAGATCTTTCTAATGCAACTTTAACCGATATCAATACACCAACCTCAAAACCTTTACCTAAATCGCCACCTCTTTTAGCCTCTTCTATTCCTTCTTCTCCAGTGACAGCCGATGATTCGGATGCAGATTCTTGGCACAGTGTTTAACCTTGTTTTTTATTATTATTCTATCTTAATATACTTAATAATATACACACTAAATATATATACATTATATATAATAAATTTAATATTTTACATTTTACCTTTTATATATATAATATTAATATATATATATATATATATATATATATATATGTTCTCTTTATTTTTTTCTTTTACAAGCAAATATATATAAATACTAAATTTACAATTATAATTTAATAATAAATAGATTTTTTATTATTTTAAAGTATTATCTTTCATACTATCGACCTTATATAATTGAAAAGTAGAATGATAAATCAAATCAATTTTTTTATTTGCACCTAGTTTTTAAATTACCGCAAATTTCTTTTTCCTCACATTTTATTTTATTTTTCTTTTACATTTTTTTTCTACTCCTTTTATTTTTATATCTTTATATTCTTATTTTCTACATTATATTTTCTTATTTGTAATTTTCCATTCCATTTCCTTTTTAACCCATTCAGTTTATTTTCTTTTTTGTGAAAATAATAGAAAAAGTATATATATATTTGATTGATTTTTCTATTTTATAATTGGATAAGAATAGTATCTTTCATTAATTAATTATTATTATATTTTTCATCCAGCTATATATATAAAGTCACTACAAACCATTATCAAGTGACGATATTACTATTTGATTTACTAAAAGAATGGCGGGTAGACATCAAGGTATAAATGAAAAATAATATAAATATAGAAGCAAACTATTTTTTTTTTTTTTTTTTTTTTTTTTTTAAAAATATTTTATTACATGTCATATATATATATATATATATATATATATATTATAGAAGCCCTAATCTATTTTATCTCTTTCTCTCTTACGTTCTTTCTTTCTTACGTTCTTTCTTTCTCTTTTCCTATTTTTGAACTCATAGCTCCATACACGCGTTATACTAACGCTAATAACTCATATACCAATAGCAACAACAGCAATACATTAAATAATAATAATAATAATTCGCTCAATATTCCATTCCCACCTCAAAATAATGGATCAGCCAATACACCCTATTCTTCGTCGTCATCACTCGCTTATAATACAACACCAACCAATACTACCTCGCCATATTCAACTACATCATCTCCAGGTTATCACTCTCCCAATGTTTCTAGGCAGCAGCTTAATAGCACTATACCATTAAAAAAATATTCACTACAACCTCCTGCCAAACTATTACCTTATAGTAAATCTATGCCTTCCTTAGGTTTTCCTGGTATGTTTCCTCAAAGATCTAATCAAGATGAAGATATTTTAACTGAAGCAAACATGAAAACTGGTTTTACTGACCGTTCTTCTGTAGCAGTAAGTGCATATTTTTTTTTTCTTTTAATATTATTATTTTCAATATATATACCATGAATATATGATATAAAAAGATGATAGAAGCATAATATTTTTATTGATTTTTTTTTTTTTTCATTTCTATATACGAATAAATCATTGATTAACTAAAAACTACATCGATAATAATAACAACAAAAAACAATATTTAGAATGATCAAACATGTGCTCATGATATTATATATGGAAAATTACAAGATGATCAGCGTTTATTAAATGATATGGGATCTTTTATGGTGGATGTATTAATGAGAAAACGCAATGCAGCTCGTATTTCTGGGTAAGAATCATGAATGATTGGTTATTACAAAGTTATGAACTTTTTTATAACCAAGTATCTAATTACTTTTATTACTATTATTACTATTACTATTATTATTATTATTATATATAAATAGGCCTTCTTTATTCAAGCCTCCTTCTCGTACAGCACTTATAGAATCAATGAAAGAACAATGGATACATGAGTTAGCTAATGGTACTGTCACTTTAAGAAAGCTAGCCCGTAATGTTCCGCATGGTTATAAAGGTGAAAAATTACTAGAAACTTTAGCTACTCGACAAGTTCCATTCTTAAGAGCCATATGGTATATCAAAATTGTTGGATTATCTGAAATGGTAAGTTATTTGTAATTAAATTTTAATGAGACCAGACACTTTTTCAAACAATATACACACATATATATATGCATGCTGATAAAACTAATATTGTATTTATCTCCACTTTATTTTATTTTATATTGTAGTCTCAACGTAATGTTAGTAATGCAGGATCAAGTACCTCTCACGCTTACAATTGGACTATTGTTGTAACTGGCTATTTAAAAAAACAATTAGCAGATCTTGCAACTACTCAATCAAATAGTAATACGAGTACAATGCGTGGATATAGAAATTCTAATGTACCAGGTGTTAGCCCAGCTGTCAATGCAAATGATAATCAAACTAGACCATGGATTACCCCTGAAGCAAAAACACGTTTTGAATCAAGATGGGCTTATAGTACCAAATTAACACGCTGGCAATATTGCGAAGGTTTATTAGATCAAAGAACATTTTTAAAATGGTCATTGGATACGTTGGCTTTATGTAGCTCTTTTGAAATAATGTGGGTTGTATTAATTGGTCTCGTACAAGATTATATCGATGAATATAAACGGAATAGAACTTTAACTAAATTATTAATCGAAACTTTAATCAAGACTTATAATGCGGTATGCACATATATATATATAATAAAGATAAAAAAAATGCTTATTATACCATTTATTTTTATTTTATTTTAATTTATCTTAAATTTTTATCAACAGGTATTACAATTTTCTAATGCTAACTCACAAAACAATAGCTCAGATTCGTCAAATGCTCAATTAAATGTAATATATGGTCTAAAACGTGATATAGAAAAAACACTTCAGGTAAAATATAGATATATTTAAAATTAAATAAATAAATAAAAATGATATAATATAGCATAGTAATTTTATTTTTACTCTCTTTATTTTCAATTTTAATTTATTAATCTAGTCATTATTTTTATCAAGTCCTGATATGTTTGTTATTCCAAAATTATACCACCAATATAGACATTTATTTGAAATGATCCTTCAACAAACAACAAAAACTTTGCCTGATACTAATTACGTAAAGGATATATACTGGACCTCAGTAAAGAAAAGAAACGAAATATTTTGTGGGACATGTGAACAAAATCAACTGGGTAATACATCAGATATTAATAACAGTAATAACAACAGTAACAGCAGCAATAGCAACAATAATAATACCAATAGTATCAATAGTTTACAAAATAATGGCAATAATAATAATAATAATAATACAGATATAGAAAACAAAACCATCAAATCATTAAATAATTCAGTTATTGAAACCAAATCAACAACATCAGAACGTGGGGAAATAGATGAAGAACATATTGTACATACCTTAGATATGATTGGTCGTCATGCGGACAGTGGGCACTTAATACTTAATAAAACGGGAAATGATAGTTATGGATGGTCAGATATAAGAGGGCATACAGCCTATTCAGCATCTATGGCTATTTTTGGATGTATAATCAATAGCAACGGAGCTATTCATTCAAGTAAGCTAGTCAAAATAGTCGGTATTTTATGTCAGTGGGCAATTAGTGAAGCACGACATGGTGATTGGAGGGCATTTTTAGTATCATCTATTTTATTATGCTGGCGTGATATGGATAAATCTACAAATAATCGAAGAAACCATTTGCAAGAAGCTTTGATGGAATTTCTGGATAACAATATTTCGATGACAAGTAACAGTAACATAGCAGCATTATCCTCATCTCAAACAATGGGAACAACTAATGAAACTATCTCTAATACACCCACTAGCTTTTTATTTGATACCTTTATACGGATGCATTTATTTTCATACCATAGATATTTAAATAGATTAACAGCAAGAGGAAACCTTGAGAGGACACAACAAAACCAAGAAGATGTAGCATCTTGTTTATATCATTTGAAATCGTTACCTTTATTACATCCTGCACCTGTACATTTAATCAATCAAAGACGTGTTGCTCTTTATGGAACTAGACGTGATAACAATGATAAAAGTCGCTTAGAAATAGAAGCAATTGAGCAATTAAAACAAATAGCTAGACAATGGATTGTAGGGGAAACTAAAGATAATTCACTATTTGGAGCTGATGCATGTGATATGACAGAACCTGTACCAAATGATACATCAGAAGCTTTTGAATTGGCTTTATCAGATAAATGGGAATATCAATTACAACAGCTTCTTCCATCATTAACGCGATATGTTATTATACAATTTACAAGTGATTGGTTAGTTAAACAAGTTCAATTGTTTGTTGTAAAAAATATACAAATTGATAAAGACAATTGGCGAGTGATGACATCCCCTGGGTCATGTTTACTTAATGTTCGTCAATACATAGCTATTATCAAGATATTAGATCTCTGTAAAGACTATATTAATATTTTAAATGTAGCACTATGGGTGCTTCAAAAATCAAATGATCGATATGTGTTATCTGCAGTCATTGATACACTTCAACGTTATTCTAATATATGGAAATTGGCAAATGAAGGAAATCGTGTGGCAAAAAAAATATGGGAAAAGCATCAACAATTACAACTACGTAATATTCGTGAAAGGTGCATCATGATGTATATGATTCAATTGGTACAAGAGGGCTTCAATATTACCGACGAAGTACGATTACAATTACAACATGACTTACAAATGAAACCAAAAATACGAGGCCGACCTCCTCAAATATCATTAATGGATGAGTTACATCAAGTCATTAGTAATGACGCTTCAAATTTGTCTGTGCAAAATATTACTGAAACCCTTTGTTTAGCTTATCAGTATCAAAATGCTTCGCTTTGGATGACAATGGTCTTGGATGGTTTATTAGAAACAATTCAACAATGGTATAAAAAGACAGCAAGTGATTCTACTTTATACGTTGGGGATGATCAACAACGCAATCAACAATTAACATTACAACGTCTACTATGTGCTTATGCAGACATCATTAAGGGGATAGTAGATCAATGTACATTAACAGGGCAATTGAATGATGTAATTGTAAATTGGTTGTTAAGTAAACCTATCATTGCTACACAATCATGGATGCCATTCTTTATAGCACTGTTAGCTGCAAGAAATTTAGTCACAATGGATTCAATTTTTTATCGGTTTGCATTACCATGGTTTGATCAAGTCAATCAACATTTATTACAAGAACCTGAAGCTACAACAACAACGGTTAATAATCAATGGTTACAAGTATGCGAAAACATGATGGTTTTAATTCGTATATTAGTTGTACAAGAACGCTGTTACTGGATTCATCAAAATGAAGATTCTATAGAGGATAATAGTGGTACATATCAACAACCTTGGGTATTACGCGCTGAAGACGTATTTCGATTACAAACATTACGATATTCACGATTAGCTGCTAGTTTGGATAAAATTGAACCTATGTTTGCCTTGATGGAAAAATTGGTACTTATTGCTAGTAGCTTACCTTTAAGTAGTCCGTTACTTCAAGAACTTGTAATGCTTAGAGCTGATTTATTACAGATTGAATGGTTTAGACAAGCATGTGTTCGGGACTTAAATGGTGTGTATCAAAGGTTCTCTTCACATGGGACAGAAGCCAGTACAGAAAAAAAAATCAAGAAAAAGATGCTTAGTATTGTGGATGAATTAATTGGTGGTACATTGGTAGATTTACGACCTCATTTACATCATGCAGCTCTTGTTCAAGAACCAGATTTTATTGATAAGATTAGACGAGTATTTATGAATGTAACACAATGGAATGAAGAACAGTGTCGTGTCCAAGTAAGTTTATTACTGGATAATATCTTACTTTCCGATGGTGGCAATACTCAGAACCCAAATAACCCTCACATTTTGGGTGGTGACGATGTAACAATGCATAATAATAATACAACATCTGATAGCGGTAGCAATAACAAAGATTTAGATGCTTTTGTAAGGTTCTTTTTTGATATTGCTTTATCCAGTGATGACCGATCTCTCTTTTTCAATAATGTGATCCACGGACTACGCAAAAGAGTGTTATTAGAATTATTAAATTACGGTATAAGACTTTTAGAAGGTTGTAATAATATTATTGGTAGCAATGAAGATGGTTTATCAAAACAACATATGCAAGATCATGCTTCTAATTCACCTACAAATCAAGATCAGACTCATAATGATCATTCCATGACTTCCTCCTCATCTTCCTCTTCCTCTTCCATTTCTTCTACTAACGTACAACAACAACAAACACAGCAACAACAGCACCAACAGCAAAAGCGATTGAATGTTATCAACTCACCTTCTCCTATGTGCGCATTATCAACTATTCCTTTTCCAAAAAATATATTATTATTATCTTCTATGGATGAACCTTTTGTTTCTACAAGATTTACTTATAAAAGCCAGGCCTTTTTAAATATCATGCAACATATGATGGCACAGAATATTTGGGATAATAATAAAAAAATAGATTTGATAAAGACTACTTTACGACACATTAAACGTTTTCAATCTTGTTTGTCTGTTTATCAAGTCATGCAAAACGCTCATACCACTTTTTCAAAAGCTGTAGCAGCATTAGAAATTACAAAAAATAATGTGGTAATTTAATAATAATAATAATAATAATAATAATAATAATAATAATAATAATAATAATAATAATAATAATAATAATAATAATAATAATAATAAATAATAATCATTTTTATTTATATATATATATATATATATATATATACATAGGATGCTGCTGTTACTTTAGTAGCTACTGAAGGTATCCAATTGGATCAATCTGATTTATCCGTTACACTTCAAGATTTAAGAACTAGGTATATATATAATGTTAAATATTTTATATCTTTTAATTTTGCCTTCGTTTACTTATCTTTATTTCTATTTCCTATCGTTTTAATTTAATTTCTTTAGTTTATTAATACGTATACGATTAATAGTTCCATTTGCTTCATTAATATGGGAATATCCAAAAGAAAATGAATGTGATGCACTATCATGGATACGTATATTAGTTATTCTATTAGGGGTAATAATAATATATATAAAGTCGAATATTTAAATAAAGTTGAAAATAAAAAACTAATTGACCATTTTTTTGTACTAATACAATTATTATTTTACAATTGTTTAGAACCCAGTTGTGCATGGAAATGGAAGCCAAGAAAGATTTTTTGAATTTATACTAGATTTTGTATCATTAATTATTGATGAAGTACCAAAAGATTTGCGTAAATCAACACTTGCATTATTATCCAATCTTCATAGTGAACTAACATTAGTACCATTTATGTTCCAAACTCGTGTTAGCCGGATTTTACCATTTTCAACACACAATATATATCTTTCTAATAGTCGACTAGCCGTTGGTATTTTAGGTGCACCACAAACATCAGATTCTCATCAATTACAACAACATTTAGAAACATGTATGGATCAATCAAAAACTTGGGAATGGATAGAAGATTATGTCAGTGATCCACCTCATGATAACGATGCATCTATTAATTTATCATTATTTAAGGCTCGTAAATCAAGAAAAGTAAATGGAACTTATATTCGATGTAGAACCTAATAACCAATATATATATATATATATATATATATATTCTATTAAAAAAATTTTTTTCTTAATTTATATTCATATTATTTTTATTTTATATAAACCATTATTGCTTTTTTTTTTATCATCTGTTTAATAAATTAACATTGTTACCATTTATACATATCTTTTTATATTATAAATCATAGGCAATTCTATCAACTCTACCCATCTGAAAATGATGAATCAAAAAATGAAAAGTGATAAAAGATATATCTATGACAGCTTGAATTTAATATGATTTTCAGGATAATTCATATGAAAATTACGGAATGTTATAAAAGCTTACCATCTAAATTTGGATATGTCTCTTTTTGTATAAATCAGGAAATGATCTAATTTCCCCTGTGATATCAAAACGCTTTATTTTTTTTATTCTTTATGCTTTCATCATTATATAAAAAACTAAAAATTCTATCATAAATTGCTACTAAAATGTTCATAATAAAGAAATTTCATCAAAAATAGATTAAAATTACAAATACGAAGTGACACTAGATTTAATCTTTGTAATAATAATTAAACAATAACTGATATAAAATCAATAAAGGAATCAGCCTTTTTTTATCTATCTATCTATCCCTCTTTCTTCTTTTCTTTTAAAAATAAATTATAAAAATTATGTTCGTCAAAACGCCAAAAGGTAGAATTATATACTATTATTATTACTATATTTATAAAAACCATCCTATTAAATAAATATATATTTTTTATTTTAATTTATTTATTTTTATAGAATTCTTCAATGTCCTCACACTACAATTTACCCGTATACATTTGAATACCATCCAACGTGCTTATCATACAAGTTCAAATTCTTCTATTATTATTCATCAAAAAAAATATTTACAAACTATTAAACAGAATAGTCAAACTAATAAAGGTGAGAGATTATTTTTAAAATACCAATAATTATAATAGTTAAAATTAACCTTATCTCTACTTTATATTTATTTACTGGTAGAGCGTATTGTGATCCTAGGAAGCGGTTGGGGAGGCTATAGATTAATGAGAGATCTAAACAAAGAAATATATGATGTAACAGTTATTTCACCCAGAAACCATTTTGTATTTACACCGTTATTAGCAAGGTATAAGAAAAAAATAACTGATTTATGATTGAATAGAATAATGAAAGTAATATATATATATATATATATATATATATAAACACGTAATTTTTTTACTATTGTATTTAGTACAACCGTTGGATCATTAGAATTTAGATGTGTTACCGAACCTGTTAGAAATTTTTCTCATTTAATCAATTATCATCAGGCTGTTTGCGACAATATAGGTAACTACAACATTACCAGCTATTATTTTTGTAAATAACAACAATAATAACCATATTTTATCAATTATTGTTTTTTTTAAATAGATTTTGAAAATAAAATAATTCATTGTACAAATCAAATTGGCGATACAAAAGGAACTCAGTTTACATTAGATTATGATACCTTAATTATTGGTGTGGGCGCTTATTCAAATACATTTGGAATTCCTGGTGTAAAAGAACATGCTTGTTTTTTAAAAGATGTTAATGATGCTCAAAAAATAAGAAAACGATTAATGGAATGTAAGCAATATATGTAAAAATATCATTGCTATTATTATATATAAAATAACGCGTACATTTTTTAAAAATTTCCTTTAAATAAATAGGTTTTGAAAGTGCATCTAAAATAGATACTACTGATATTGAAAAAAAAGATCACCTACATTTTGCGGTCGTTGGTGCAGGTCCTACGGTATATAAAGATATAAAAATTTGATGGTAAAAAAATGTAATAATTTTTTATTGTTGGCTAAATATATATATTATTTGTTTATTTAACTTTTAAAAAATAACAGGGAATCGAATTTTCAGCTGAATTATATGATTTTATTTCTAATGATATGTCTAGACTATATCCTCACTTAATGCCTTTTGTTCAAATATCTTTATACGACGTGGCTCCAAAAATTCTTAGTGCTTTTGATTCAAAATTATCTTCTTATGCTCATCAACAATTTGACCGAAAAGGAATTAACATAAAAACTCGTAAGTATATTTTATTTTATTTTTAAAAGATAAAAATAAAATTATATAGATGATGATAATGATTTATTTATTTTTATTTTATATTTTGTTTTTATATTTTTATAGAAAGATATGTGAATGAAGTATGTAAAAATAAATTAATTATAAAAGATGAAGGCGAAGGTAAATAACAGTAATAATAATAATAATACATACATAATGATTTTTTTGTTCATATGTTTCTTATTTTTATCTTTTAGTTAAATTTGGCCTATTAGTTTGGTAAAATAATGTATTCATTTCAGTATACTTATTTTTATATTATAAATACGAGCCTAACTTTAATTTTTATTTTTTAATAATTAGGGCTACTGGTAACTGTCCTACTTCAATGGTTTCGAAATTAAAAGTTATGAAAGATAATCAAAACCAAAGGTAAAAAAGAAAGTAATATTATTCATATTTTGTATTTATTTATTTTTTTACTAATTCATATTTTTTTTATATATGTATTTATATATCTAGAATTTTAACAAATTCTTATCTCCAAGTCTTTGATAAAAATAAAATAGAATACTCCAATGTGTAAGTAATTTTTTTAATAATATTGATTTTTTTATATCTCTAACTTTATATATTTTAGGTATGCAATAGGTGATTGCTCTACTATCGAAAATAGCGATTTACCAGCTACTGCTCAAGGTATGTAGAATTATTAAATAAAAAGAAGAAATAAACAATTAAAATTAATCAATTAAATTCATGCATATGTGTAAATTTTATTATTATTATTATTATTATTATTGTTATTTATATTTAGTCGCAACCCAAAAAGCTATTTATTTAAGTCATGGTAAATTATTTATTATTTGTTCAATATAAAAATATATCAAATAAACTAACTAATTGCTTTTTTAATTGTTTTTTTATTTTATACGAATAGTTTTAAATCAAAAGAAATTTAAAAAAAGTACACCAGATATATTTAAATTTAAAAATAGAGGAATGATGGCATACATTGGCAAATCTGAAGCTTTAGTGGACATGTCTCCTGTTCATCGAAATGCTAAAAACAGTGGTACGCTTGCTTGGTTATTGTGGCGCTCTGCATATTTTTCAATGAGTATGAGTATAAAAAATAAATTATTAATCCCTTATTACTGGTAATTCATTCTTTTTAATATGTGCAATAGTAATCTGCTTAAAAGTAAAATGGGTTATTCATGTATTTTTCTTTTTAATACATAGGTTTTTGATTAGCGTTTTTGGTCGTGATACAAGTAAATTTTAAGATTTATTACATATATATTCAAAAAAAAAAAAAATTAGTAAAATAAATAAATAAATAGATATAATTAGAAGTAATATAATGTCTATCTCGAATAATATAAACGAGTACATCGAGTGCTATTTTATTATTTTAAAATATAAATTTGTCCCAATTGAAAATAAAATTACTACAATCATTATTTTATTATTTTGATAATGTTTATGCTATTTTTTGACTTTTAGAGGGACACATTAAAGTTTTTATGTATGACAATAAAAAAAAATTCGTTGGGTCTGACGCATTTTCCTTATTTTTTTTAATGTGTATCTAGATTTGTTTACTCTGGTGATCCTTTTAAAAGTAATTTTTCTTAAAGAAAAAAAATAACGGAGAAAAAATAAGCAACCACATGTTAAACATGCAATACCAAAATCTGAACTTTAATTTCTATGTTACTTTAACTATTTTTATTACTATTTATTATACAAATATATACATATACATAAGGTATTTATGATAATAAACTTCTAAACTATGTAAAATTGAAAGAAGGGCAATCATTTAATACAATTGATTCGCGCAAAATAATTATAAGAATATTTTTTCAATTAATATTTTAAAATATAATTTTACATATTCCAAATAAAAAAAAATCGCCATACAACTACGAAATAATAAGATCACTTAGTTTTATATTTACAATTGGTATAGTTTCCCCAGATTCATCTTCTTGGTGTAAGATTTCTTCATATTGCTGAAGACAATATTCTTCGTTGTGACCATGGGTGATATTAAGCATATCATTTTTATCATTTACTTTCCCATTTTTTCGTTCTTCTTTCTCTTCATCAGTAATTTCAAATTTATTATCATTCGCATCACTAATTAATTTAATAATATCATGGACTTCACTATATTTATTACCGTCTAATATAGTTTTATTATACTGTTCAATTACTATTTTATCTAAAGGTGAACTGTCTGTTGCATTAGGCTGTTCTTTAGCTATTGTACACAAATAATCATCCAACACCCAAGGGAAGCTAAGAAAATTAGATTGATGAATGGCTCGTTCTGAGGGATGATAAGTGACATAATACCACGCTGCTGCTTTTGACTCCTTTTGAATTTTTATTTCCATCCTTTCATTCGCTGATATACTTGCTGTTGCTGATGTCGGTGTATTGTTGGATGAAAATTCTAATTCAAAAATATGTCTATATTTTAGTCTTAAGGCGTAAACAGATGCCATCATTTCTTGTTGTAAATGATTATAATGGTAAGACTCATCTAAAACTGGATTATTATACTTGTTATTGTTTCGGCTGTTGTTACTAAAGCCATTAGTATTTTCACCATAATCTTTCTTTTTTCTAATTCCATTGTTATATTCACTTTTTGAATAATATTGATTTCCAAGAGGTGTTACGACATATCCTGTGATAATTTCTGCTTCCGTTTGAATACCATATTGCTCCATTAATTTTTTTAATGCATATTCATATATTTTTTTTATTTCACGAGCATCTATAATGTATTTTTCCATACCATCCTTTTTAAGCCGTGGATCATAAACAACTGTTGTATCGGTAAACTCGGTTATCATTTTTTTCATATAATCTATATAGGTAATTGGTTGGATCATTCTGTATATTCTTCCTAGTATTTTATCAGATTCATAGCTGGTATAATTTGGTACTTCTAAAAAATCTGGAAAAGTTAAGTCGTTCGACTTATCTTCCAAAGTAATAGCACAAGGTGCTTGAATGAATTCTATCCATAATAATAAACGTAAATATATAAATATACAAGTATATGTTCATCATCATTACCAATTAATATAGTTATATGTGAATGCATGTATATATATATATATGTATGTATGTATGTATATTTACCCATAACATCAGCATACTGTACAGATAGTTGAGTACACTCACCATCTTGAGCATTACGACTAGATTTATCGGCAGCTCTTAAGAAATATTTTTCAATACATTCACGATGATCATTAAGAACATAGTGGACAAAATATTTCATAGCCATAGAACGAGAGAATGGCTTATCCGATGTTGTATTAGGTGATTCCTTATTTTCTAGTGTGTTTGATAATGGTCGGAATGGAATTAATTGAGGATCCCAAATTATACTTGTAAAATATATATATATATATATATATATATATAATAAATAATAAATAATAAATAACGAATATAAATATGAATATAAATGATAATAAATATAATTTTTAGTTATGGTCATATATATAACCTATTTTATTTTTAATTCTATTTATTTTTTAGCCTTTTTTAATCATATATATTATTTTTTAAATCCTATTTTATATTATATTATAAATATTACTTACGTGAAACGTTGACCATTGAACTGACCACCAACAATTTGACTGGGTAAACTAGATGGTTGTTTAGAAGAGACGACAATAACATCATTCCAATGTCTTAATTTAGGTGAATTTACCGCTTGAACGATTTTTATATCCCCTGAATGAAGACAAGGTTTTGGGAATATCATACATGGCCCTTTAACGATTTCACGTTTTGATAAAAAACCTTCATTTAAATCAGAAATTTGGCAAAAAATTTCATTAGGCGCTAAAGTACCTGTATCGTCCAAGATTACCATTAATTCTGCCCCACGTTTAATATGTAAAGAGCCTATTTTACGCATACTTTTTAATCGATGAAACTTGAAAGCGCAAATACTATTATAGATAAATGGATCTAATCGTGTTAAAAATCCAGCTTGAATCATATATCGCATACGTTGCACAGTACCAAATTCATTTGCAAATTCTTTTAAATAATCATATGTAATGGATGGGTAGTCATTTAATGTATCCAATTTTTGGATAGAATGTTGAACCATAAAACGAAAAACATCTTCATGTATCCCAAGTGACATCAATATAGTAATTATAGAACGGTCAAGAAAGGCTGGTTTATAAGTGGAGAATTGAATGATTTCTAAATCGGAAGGCGGTTTATTAAAAACATACTGACAGGGTCTTAATTGTATTTTCACTTTGCCGGATATAAAGTTAGATAATGCTAGTACGCCTAATGTACCGCCTAAAGTAAATTGAATTGCACTTGGTGTCCCATTAATAGCATCAGCTTTGTAGGAGAGTTTGGTCAATTCACGAGCAAATTGAGAAGACATTTTACCACAACCTGGTCTTATTGAGCCATCATTATTATAACTGTAATCAATCCATTCAATACATTTAGGTGTTTGATTATTACAGTAATTGTTTTGATTTTGATTTTTTTTATTATTATGCTTCAATTTCTTCGTACTGACATTATTATTGTTTTTATTATTACCACCGTTCAATTGCCAATCTATTTTTATTTTTTCTGTAGGATGAAGACATATATCCATTGCTGAAGTATATTGAGATAAAGATGTTACTAAATCCATTTTTCCCATACTATTTAAAATATCATCTATAGTTAATGTTGGAAAAGAAGCAAAAAACCAACAGGCATGATGTTTAAGTAAAGTTGTATCATAAGCCAAGAATTGATATGTTAATTTTCCTAACTGAATGCCATTAGTTAAAACTTTATAAATACGATCCAATATGGATTGCTCATTATAGGATTCATCTAGAGAAGGAGGAGGACCACAGCGTAAAAAAGAACTTGGTAAAGGACCTAAATCTTCTTCCACAAATTGAACTTTTAAAAATCGATTCATATGGTGTTTGTATTTTCTCAATAAACGATTGGATTCTTCAATACGAGGTGGCTGTACAATCAAAGACGTGGGGGTGATATAGACGGAATAAATGGTAGTAAAATGATCATCATCCATGATAGGCATCATACCATACTCCACGGTTGATTTTATTTTATCCCAAGCAATTTGTAAAGCCAAGTCTGGATCATATTCTATTTTATTTTCTGCAATAATACATTCTAATAATTGGCAAGCTATGGAAGGTTCTAAATCATTCAATATTTTATAAAAAGACCGGCCCAAAATATAAGGGTTAAAGCAGTGATTACTGATAGCGCATTCCAATAAATAAAGTAATTTATGATCGCGTATGGTTGCAGTACGTTGTTCTGGGTCATAAAAATATGTGGTCGACCCTTTTGTAGTGAC
The DNA here is from genome assembly GCA_025201675.1 of Cunninghamella echinulata. Taxonomy (NCBI): domain Eukaryota; kingdom Fungi; phylum Mucoromycota; class Mucoromycetes; order Mucorales; family Cunninghamellaceae; genus Cunninghamella; species Cunninghamella echinulata. The sequence goes on from MU612038.1 coordinate 16,117, forward strand.
AAAATCCAAAGAAGTTAATTTACTATAGTCAGTGCTAAAATACAAAATACCTAGTTCACTTGTCTTTTTAAAAAACGATGTAAAATTAGGTGATAAGATATCTCTTTCTGTGAATTCAACACAAAATACATTCCATTGATGAAAATTGACAATAAAAAAATTTGGTTCTACACCTATGGGTTGTTGATTTACATCATCAGATTCATAATAAATCCCCCCTCTTTCTAAAACAAGTAAACGTTTCCAGACTGTTTTTTGTTTATGATGGTGATGTCGGTGCTTCATTGTATCTTTTTCCCATATAATAGGTGGATGTTTCAAAGCGAAAGTCAAAGTTGCATATTGAGGACCTATCACTTCAAATTTCATTCCCATTGTTAGCATAGTATGTGAAAAACCGATTTTGTACTTTATGCCATGATAGTGGAATTTAATTTCATAACAATTCGTTGATGTATCCATGGTTAAATTTACTTTGATTGGTGTTTTCCAATATCTTGTAAATTGCGCTGATTTTGAAAAGAGTCCTAACGATAATGCCTCCGCATTGGTAGTGATTTTTTTTTCTTGTTGTTCTTGATTAATAGGTGAAGCACCCTCTTCTCTCTCCGGTATTATAAACCTTGCTTCTACCAAATGACCATCCAATTCTAAATTCCCTTTTGTAAATTCTGCTGAGAATGGTTCTATTCTTTTTTAAATAAAAAAAAAAAAGTAACATGGTAGAAATAGATTGAAATAAGTATAATGATCTATAAAAATAAAAGTAAAAAGAAAACCATAAGCTTACGCAAAAGTAATAGTGGCAATGTTGGTTTTAGGGTCTAAATCTATACTTCTTATAATACCATATTTTGAAAAGAAGATTTCTACTTGTTTTTTTGTTATCCTTGAATTTAAATTGGTTACAATAAGCGTATTACTGATTAATTCATTATGTACTTTTCTTGATTCAAAATTATAATTCACTTGATCGTGAGTTGTTTCATTAATATTATTATCATCCTCTGTATTCGAAGGTGTATTAGATAAATGAGAAATATATTCATTTATCCTTTCTTCATTGTTATTATTGCTATTTGAATGAAATGGCATATAGGTATAATACTATTTTTTATATTTATTTTTTATCGAAAAGGATCTATTACAGTTTTCACCAATAAAAATATAAATATAAAAAAAGATAAAAGAAATAAAAGCAAAAATAAAAAGATAAATTAATAAATAGGTTG
>MU612038.1:17364-38409 GCA_025201675.1 Cunninghamella echinulata
ATAAAAGAAAAAAAAAAAAAAAAAAAAAGCGAAAGAGAGGGAAAAATAAAAATTAAAGACTCGAGAAATATGCGGATTTTAAAATTTCGAACAAAGAAATATCAAAACCTGTTTTTTTTATCGTGCCCTTTTTCATTTTTGTAACTGTTTAGTAAATTCATCCTTTACTATGTTAACTTATAAATAAATAAGGAAAACCATTATTTATATGCTTTTTTATATATATTTCACCCTTAGAACTATCTATCAATACCGGGAGTAGGCTATTTTTAAAATAAAAATTTATAGTTGATAAATCATGCGTTTCAAAATATAAAATTATTAAGGAGAATTAAGGAGTTTTTTTTTTTATTGACAATGGGATTACTAAATAATACAAAATAATAATGGTGATAATAATAAACTAATAACTAAATAAATAAATAAATAATGATAATGTTAATGATAATAAAAGGAGATATAGGGAGAGAGTAAGCTTTTTTTTTATGTTAATCAATAATAATAAAAAAAAAAAAAGGAATAAAGAAAATGTACAAAAGAAAGAAAGGAACTAATTACAAAAAAAAAAAAAAATTAATATGGTTTTTGAGCAATAGCATTATGCCATTTAATGTAAGCGTGAGAACGGGACCATTCAGAAGGTAATTGATCAAGTATATTTTCATATTTTTCATGAGGATAACCCATTGCTGTTGATAACCAAGGTTGAAGAGATTTTAATAAATATTTATATTGACTAGCTGTTGCTCTAGCAAATTCCGAACAAGAATGACTTGATGTATCGTTGGTTGAATGTGATCTTCCCCATCCTAATGGTAATGATTGAAATTGACTTGATACTCTTCTAAACCCATTAATCGCTAAAATAGAAGGCAATCTTCTTGCAATATAAGGATCTTGTTGACGCATTGATAATCCATATAACACTAAAAAAGAAATAATAATATTAATAAATGGAATATTTCATATATATACTTATTTTTATATTGCACTTACATTTATCATTAAAAGATCTTTCTGCGAGTTGAGTGCTTTGGGTTTCAATATCCATTTCCATTAATTCAATCCAACCACCTGGCTTTAAAATTCTTAAATATTCCTTAATCAAGTCTTTCCATTGATGCGACTGAAGTGCCCAATTAAAATCACGTTGAAAAATATAATCTACACTTTGATCAGGAAAAGGCAATGGCAATGTTGTTAAATCCATGGTTCTAAAATGACAGTTTTTTGGTTTAATATCTTTTGGAAAAATAGGCAATTTATCAATACCAATAAAAGTAGAGGATGGGTAAACGGTGCTCATTTCCATTGTCCAAGTACCTGTTCCGCAACCCATATCTAATACAATACATCCTTGCTTTAATAAAGGTGTCATACTTGTGGCCATATAATCATTTCCATAAAAAGCTGTTCTTAAAATATAATGCTGAGCTACCATTCTATCCTGCTCTTCATTATCTTGTGATAAAGGGTATTTATAATGATGATGGTGATTTTGATGAATAGGAGAAGAAGAAAAGGAAGAGGATTTGGAGGATGTTGTCATAGGAGTAGATAAAGATGGAGTAATAGGTGAAATAACAGATGGAATAGTACTTGATATACTAGAAGTTGGTAAAATATATGATTGAGGATTTATTGAAGATGAATAGGCTAATGACATATCAATATGATGGAGTATACGCTGTATATCTTTATCCATATTAGATGAAAGTGCTTTTACAGATGATGGTGAGCGAGTAGTAGTGTTAGTAGAAGAAGAAGAATATGATGATTTTGATGATGACGATGAAGAAGGCGAGGTTGGAGTTGGTGGTGATGATGATAAACTAAAAACAGGACCTATTGGTTGAAGTATATGTATATCTTTTTTATTTTTATGACTATAAGGGGTAGATGGTAATGATTTTAATGAAGTGGGTGAAGTATTTATTTTTTTAGGTGTGCTTTTATAAGATAAGGTTGAATAACTTGAGGTAGAAGAAATAACAGATTTCGCAATACTATCATTATTGGATAAAGATCGTTTCCTTAAGCTACCATTAGAAGGTAATAAAGTAATAGGCTGACTATTTAATGTGTGTTGTTGTTGTTGTTGTTGTTTTACAACGGTGCGTTTTGAATAAGTAGAGGTTGGCAATGCAGGTAAAGGACGATTACGTTGTTGTTGTTGCTGCTGCACTTGTTTAGAACGAGACATATTGTTTATTGTAGAAGAATTTGTTTGGTGTTTCGTATTATTTAACCATGGTATAGGTTTATTCATATTTGATAAAAATAAAGGCTGCTGTTGTTGTTGTCTGTGTTGTTGTGTTTCGAGTGTTATTGGTTTTTGGTTATAAGATGGTAAATCCATTACTGAACAATTAGAAAACATAAAGAATATATGAATATTTTAAAATGAATAAAAAGAAAAAGAAAAAAATAACAATAACAAATAAATAAATAAAAAGCTCTTAAAAAAAAGTGAGGGAGAAAGAGAAGAAAAAAAAAAGGAGAAGAAAGGTACAAAAACCAACTTTTTATCCATTTTTTTACTTCAAATTTTTTATTATCCGGTCATTTTCATAGTCCGAACATCAAAAGACTTTTTTTTTGAGGGGTGGGGTTGAGTTTTGCATGATTGTGGTACAAAAACCAAACAACCTTAAGCTCATTTCGTTAGTTGTACTATATATAAAAAAGGACTTTATGAGCAATTCAAAATGCCGATCATTAACACTATACTGCCTAATATGGGCACCTCTACCTCTCATCTTGATCCTTTTTAACAAGATTGTTCATCGCTCACAACTTGTTACATAAACATCCGTGCCACTCTTCTTTTTGCCTTTTTAATTCATTCGCGCGACCAAATCCTAGTTTAATTTCCATTGCTTTAAATTGAAACTAGATGTAGATGTGTATATTATTTTTTTAAAGTTAAGTACTTTTAACTATTTTTTAATATATTAATCATTTAATACTAATTAAACTCAAATAGACGCTTTTTTTAAAAAAAATTCGAAGAAAAGTTCTATTTTCGATATAGAATTCGAACTGTAAGAATTTATGACCATTTTTTGTTTTTTCTTTTTTCTTATTTCGAAATAGAATTTTTTAAAAAATAAAATAAAATAGAAAAGAAAAAAGAAAAAAGAGTCATTATTAAATACATATTTCAATTAAAAAAGTGTTAAAATAAGGATAATAATAGTTAATATATTTATTTTATTTTTAATAAAAGAAAGAAAGAAAGAAAGAGAATATTAAAATTACCCAAATTGAAATAAAATAAATAAAATAATCATAAACATATCAAAAATACCCACGGCTTAAAAATGAAAAAAGAAAAAAAAAGAAAAAAAAGTATAGATAAGTTATGCTTGTATTGATATTATTCTATCCATTATTTAATTTTCATTTTCATTTGAAGCTAAAGGTACATCTGATGGTTGATCATGATTAATACTTTCATTACTATAAGCTTGTTCATCGTTATTTATTTCCCCATCGTTATTATTATTATTATTATCATCCTCTACTGCTGCTGTTGTTTGTGGTGGTAAATCATCATTATCATCACGAGCTGGAGAAGGGGAACGAGATCCAGAAGGTGGTGTTTTACGTGAGGGTGAAAGTGATCGAGAGGGAGATCGTGAATAAGATCTTGATCTTGAATAGCTTGAATAACGACGACGAGGTGGACTTCTTGATACTGATCTTGAATAACTTCTTCTACCACGAGAGGGAGATCTAGAATAACTTCTGTATCGACGACGGGGTGGACTTCTTGATACTGATCTTGAGTAACTTCTTCTTCTTCCCCCTCTTTCACGAGATGGTGATCTTGAATAACTACGATAACGACTTGCTCTAGGTGGTGGTGAACGAGAATAACTTCTATATCTTCTACGTGATGGTGATCTTGAATAACTTCTGTATCTTCGACTACGTCTACCTCTTGATCTTGATCGGCTACGAGATCTACGATGTCTAATAAATAAAGGCAAAAATAAATATAAAATAAAAAGGGTATAAAAATTAATAAATACGATTTTCTTTTTTTACTTTTTCCGTTGTTAAAAAAATAAAAATAGTTCTTCAATACTGTCACCGATAAAAATAAAGGAAGGGCTTAAAAATGATAATCACAGGCTGTTGAATCACTTTCGGTCAAAAAATAAAATAAAAAATAAAAATACAAAAAGTAAAAGGTATAAAAGGTATATATAATAATAAAGTACGGAATAGGAAATAGAGAGTATGGAAAGACATAGACTACGCTTGGCTGGTCGCCTATTTCCGTTATATGTCATTCTGTCAGACACATGTACATATATATTGATTCCTTCCCCTCCTCTCTTCTTTTGATCATCTTCCTTTTTTATTTATTTTTCCTTCAACCCTTTTTTCATTTTATTTCTTTCCCTTTTATTCCCTTTCCTTTTATTAATTATCGACAGTATTTATCTCTTTCTTTTGATACTATAATTATTATTATTGTTATTATTGCTATAGTTATTATTATTATTATTATTAGTGCATACCTAGGACGTTGTCTACAGTCTCTGGCAAAATGGCCTATAAATTGAAAAGTAAATAAATATATATAAGTATATTTGTTGTTCAAATTCATGCTTTTGTATTAAAATAATAATGACAATAATTATATGTTCATATGAATATAAATTATTATACCTTCTTCACCACAGTTGTAGCAACCTCTTTCGTCACTTCGGCGTACATGGCCTTTAGCCTTTTCAACAATAATTCTTACGCCATCTAAATCCTATATTCAAAATACATATGTTTATATAGTTATAAATTTATCAATAACATATATTTGTGCTCAACTATCCTTATTAAAATACTGATAACGACTCAATGTATATTTACCATTCCATCAGTTTCTTCCATAGCATCATAAGCATCATCCATATTATCATATTCTACGAATCCATAAGCTAATAATAAAAAATTAAATCAGTAAACTAATAAAGCAAATACTAAAGCAAATAATAAATAATAGTATATACATACAGAAACTTTTTCCTTTCTAATAAAATAAATATAACATAAATACAACATTAGTAAGTGTTTATTTACTGTTCTTGCTCTTGTTTTATTATTATTGAGATACTTTTATTTTAATTACCTTCACATCACAACGAGTTATTTTTCCATACTTGCTGAAAATATCTTCCAAGTCATAATCTTTTATAGAAGGTGGGAGTCTACCGATAAATAAAGCCATCTTTATTAATTTCAAAAAAAAAAAAAAAAAAAAAGAGGGGAGTGAAAGGAAAAAAAAACGATGTGAAGAAAAAAAGTAAAATATTTTTTTAAAATCAGTCTTAAATTTACGTCATGACTGTAGGGGTTTAAATAAATAAAATAAAGAAATCCAACAATGTAATCAATAAGTATTATGTAGCTAAATGGACAAAATTGTTATAGTCAATTAAAAATAGTTAAAAAAGTAATTTTATTACCATCTGATCAATCCAGTTATTATAATTATAACTTTCTAAAAGTAAGAAATTTAATAAAATATATACAATATCAAAGGCAAGAAAAAATAGAATAAATTGATTGGTTAAAGTAAGTATATAAAATATGAAATATTATTAAGTCACATACAGTTGAGAAATATAAATTTCCCTACGCGCTGCTCTGTGATTGCCAAGTTTTAACCTTTGTAAATACTTTTTATAAATCGATTTTTATACTTTTACCACTTTTTTTTTTTACTTTTTAAAAAAACATATTTTTATTTTATACTTTCTTTTTATTTTTAAGTTATCAAGTTATTATCAGAAAATCATATTTTTTGTAATAAATATTATTTTTATTTACAAAATTTAGTTTTTTATTATTTATATTATTCATTAGCTTTTTCGTTAAATTAATAAAATAAGTCTTCAGTTTTGTTACTTCTATATACAAAATAGCGCACAGAAACATATAAAAAATTACCAGGTTTCAATAAAGCATTGCATATTATTTATAAAAGGAAGCTCTCAACTAAAAATTGGCCAATATTATATTCAAAAGGGCTTAATCAATATGATCAATAGCATCATTTTTTTTATATATAATTACGTTCATAAGTATTCATAATATATATTTTAATATAAAAATAATCTTGTTTTTATATATCAAAATAAAACTATATTACTTTATGCACCTAGTTATTACATAAGCAAATATGCCTTTCCATATATAACAATGAACAATGGTTTTTTGAAAATCACCTTTATCCATATTTTTTTCTTTTTAAACGACTTAATATTGAAATTTCGTTTTTTATTAAATCATTCAATTCCCAAGATCATCTTATTAAAATTAGCTAATAGATAGATATGAATTATTCCACAGATCTATTAGAGTACTGAGCTATTATATCTATTATCTTTGGAATAAATGATTATTTAGCTTAATTGTGATTCTTTAAATTAATCTAAAATTATCTATTATCCTGTGGGATTTAGTCAACTTGTAGAGGATTATTAAATTATTGAATTATTAAAATTTCATACCAATTGGTTTATTATTTAAGGGAATAAAAACAACAATTTTTTGTGAAATTAACATATTAACTTTTTAAAAATTTTACATTATAAAGATACTTTTTTATTTTTTTTAAAAAAAATGAACTTTATATTAATATGATGAGAAATAAAAAACTTTATTTTTTTTTTAAAAAAAAAAACTAAGCTCAGTTAAAAGGAAGAAATCTTTCTTGACTTTCAACCCTTTCAAACCACTTAAGAATATTTGGATAAGGAGAAAGGTCAAATTCACCTTCATCAGCTTTACGAGTATAAGCATATAAACCGATATCAGCAATAGAATAAGTATTATCCACAAAGAAATCGTTTTTGCTTAAATGATCATCCATGATTTTTAATGCAGCATACCCATTTTTGGTCTTTTCTTGAATTCTAGATCTCCATTCTTCTTGTGATTCATTTCTTTTTAATATCTTTTTCCAAAAGCGTACGGTAGCAATATTAGGTTCATGTTTATATTGTTCAAAGAATAACCATTGTAATACTTTAGCTTTACTATAAGGATTGGTAGGTAAATAAGGGGTTCCTTCACTAAGATAAAATAAAATAGCATTGGATTCAGCTAATGATTCTTTTTCAGAAATCACCAAGGCGGGTATTTGTCCAACAGGGTTGATTTTTAAATATTCTTCGGTACGAGTTTCTCCAATTACAAAGTCTACTTCTTTATAATCATAGTCGATATTTAAGTGATGTAATAAAAGTTTGATTTTATAACAGTTGCCTGAAGCACCATAGCCATATAATGTATACATATTATTTTAGCCTTAAAAAAGATAAAGGAAAAGTAAAAAAGAAAAAAGAAAATGAGCAAAACATGACTCATAAATATATTTTTTTAAAAAAATGTAACACAAAGTATTACTAATGGACTGAAGTCCTACAGCATAATCAAAAAAAAAGTTGAATCAAAAAAAGATAACATATGTCATAGTGACACTTCATTTTTATTAAAGTAAAAAGTTGCTAAAAAAGAAAATAAATGATCATTTTTGTTTTAAACTTCCGAATTTTTTTTCGAAAAAGATTTGGTTTTTCATCTCTTTACTCTTCAGATAAATTTTAAAAAAGAAAAAAACTAAACGTGTTAATATGCTTATTTCATAAAACTCATCTAGGTATAGATAACCCGAATATACTCTTTATTAATAGTATTCATAATAACTACAGTTGAATATATTTAAGTGCAACTTTATTTTATATACATATTTATATTTATATAATAGTAATTTTTATAACAAATAAAAAATAAGCATAGCATTTATCATTACTGGTAGACGAAGAAAAATTATAAAGCTTGATCCTTAGGCTACTTTTAAGCCCCCCCCTAGAATTTTTGAAATCCGCCATTTTTTTTAAATTTTTAACGAGGTGTACTATTTTTTTTTCCACCTTTTTTCCCTCAATTTTCTTAATACCTATATCAACTATAACTTAAACTATGTCTAACAAAAAACCAACAGAAGCTGAACTTACACAACAAGTAAATAACTATTAAAAATTTTATTTATCATCGTCATCATCACAAATATATACGTATTTTTTTTTTTTACTAAATAACATTAATCTGAATATAATTAATATCATAGTATAACCAATATAAAAATGAACTCCAATCTATGGCACAAAAAATAGGTGAACTTGAATCTGAAGTAGAAGAACACAAGTAATATATATTTATATATATAATGAAATAATTGAAATATTTAATTAATTAAAGAATAGATGACTATATATATATATATATATATATATATAAACACCTCTCTTCTTTAATACTGATATGATTGTTGCTTTTTTTAGGTTAGTTATTGACGGTATCTCTCCTTTAGAACCTGAAAGAAAATGCTTCCGTATGGTTGGTGGTGTATTAGTCGAAAGAACCATTAAAGAAGTCTTACCTGCTTTAGAAAATAACCACAGTGGGGTAATGTTAATTACACTAATATTAACAATAATATCAAGAATAAACATAAGAGTGAATTGATTATTGTATGTAATTATTAATATTCATTATATTATTTTATTCATTTATATATATATTTAAAAAAATAAAAATAGATCCAGCAAGTTATCCAATCTTTATTAAAATCATACAAACGAAAAGAAGAAGAATTTGTTGATTTTCAAAAAAAGCATAATATTCAAGTAGTTTCAAGAAAATAGAATTATATAAATACATCTATATATAATAATAATAAAAAGGAATTTAATCATCATGTAAAAAGAAAGGAGGTTAAAAAATAATAATGAATTAAAAGTAAATAAAAAGTGTTAAATTATATCAAAAGAATAGGATAAAAAATAGACCTTTATTTACATACTGAAATTTTATAGTCGCGTCACAGTGATTAAATAATGGAAAGGAGGAAAGACAAAAATAGCGTAAAAAAAATAGTGTTTAGGTTACTGAAGTATATAAATATATTTAAAAAAACTATTATGCAATTTTCAATTAGATATATATTTGGGTTAAAAAAAAGGGAATATGTAATCGCATAAAAAATAAATTATTAACAAAAAGAAAAAGGAAAATAAATAAATAAAAAAAAAAAGAAAATGTAGAATGGAATTGGATTAAGAGTATCTAAAAAAATCAGAATATGATTATTAGTGCCGGTAATCATATAAATATATTTATACACCATGGGAATATTTATACTTTAAAGGATTTAAGTTAAATCACCATATAATATGTAAGTGATCTTGTATTAATAAATAACATTTACATATTAAACTAGTAGCAGTTTTTTCGTTTTTTTATATTTTATAATTTTGATTGGATAGATAATTTTTCCACGGCAATATTTTTTCCATTTTTGAAGTCATTAAAACCTCTGATCAATGAATTTTGCCACGGAATCAGACTTTATCCTCGCTGTTTGAAATAAAAGGTATATATAAATATGTGGAGAAAATGCTTTTTTATTTTTATATTTTTTTAAAATTAACATATAACTATTATTATTATTTTATATTATACAAAGGAAAAATAAAAATAAAAGAAACAACTTAAAAAAAAGATGCAAGCTTCTACAAAGAAAAGTAAAGGAAATATTTCATCTGTATTTGGACAACTTGGTGGTGGCAAACCAACTCTTGCTCCATACTTTCTTGATATAAAGAAGCAACTCGTTCCTGGAGAAGAACAAAAAAAGAAAATCCAAGCATCTTATGAACGATTGATTCAAGCATTTGAAAAAGAAAAAAAGGAAATCCATGAACGTGGCTCCAATGTGATTCCTGAAGTCCATATCAATGATATCAAGAAAAATAATGGAAAATTACCAGATGCTATTGCCCAACTTGTTAAAAAAAGGGGTGGATTAGTTGTTCGTGGTATATTAGAACGGGATCAGGCATTAAAATACAAGGACGATATTAAAAATTATATTCAAGCTCATCGGGATGATATTACTGGTTTTCCTGAAGACAAACCACAAGTATGGGAATTGTATTGGTCTGCTTCACAAGTAGCTGCTAGAGCGAATGAAAATTTTAACACCGCTACACTCGCTTTAGGTCAATTATGGCATGCCGACCCTTCTACTCCTATTGATTTTACTAAAAATTTAACTTATTGTGATCGTTTAAGAATTCGTGAAGCAGGCGATTCAAGTTTTACTTTGGGTGAACACATTGATAGTGGCTCAGTTGAAAGTAAGCCTTTTATTATATTATTTATTAGTATAATATTTCATCATGATGATCATTAAAAGAATCATTTTTATTCTAATGTGCACCTCTTTCTTTCTTTCTTTCTTTCTTTTTTTTTTGCTTAGGATGGGAAGATGAAACTTATAGAAAATGTTATCAAAAAATATTTGATGGCGAATGGGAAGTAAGTATCAATATATTTTTTTTATAGCATTGCAATTTACCATTTATTTTTATTTATCCATTTATAAATTTCTTTGTTTTATTTCTTTTTCTAAAAAAATTAGGAATATGATGCTTTTGACGCTACTCATCGTGCAGAGGCCAAAATGATACTCCATGAATCACCAGGTGGCTGTAATATGGTAAGCATGGAAAAAATATATTAGAAATGTTTACCAAATAAAATAAAATGAAACTTGTTTATTTTTAATTTTTATTTATAAAGTTTCGTAGTTTCCAAGGATGGATTGGTTTATCAGACATTGTTAAAGATGGTGGTCATATTAAGCTTTGCCCCTTACTTAAAGAACAAACAGCATATTATATGATGAAACCTTTATTAGAAGAATATATTAATGAACCTGATTTATTAGGTGCTTATCCTGGTCGATGTCATGATATTTCGAAGGAATACCATTCACCTATTGTTGATCTTATGGTTTCTGCCCCTGATATACGATGTGGAGATGCTGTTTTTTGGCATTGTGATCAAGTCCATTCTGTGGAATACATGAATACTATGTCAACAGATTCAACTGTTTTATATATCCCAGCTACACCATTATGTAAAATCAATTCTGATTATTTAAAAGTACAACGTGATGCCTTTGAAAATGGTTTAACACCCCCTGATTTCCCTGATAATCACAGTGAACAAAATTTTAACGATCGTATTAAAGTGGAACATTTAAACGAACTTGAAAAGATTGGTATGGGTTTCCAACGGTTTCCTATTTTCGATCACGAGTCTTTAACTCCTGGTCAGCTTCAAGCTATTAAACAACATAATGAAATCCTTGGTATATAAAAAATAACAATAATAATAATTCCATGAATTTTTTTATTTTAAATACGTAAAATAAAAAATAAAACGTTGCATTCATATAAATAATATTTTAAATTAGAAACAAATAAAGTTTAAATATATTTACGCATAATATGAAAATGTTATTACAAAAAAAAAAATATTATACTTTATAGGTCATTTTTTGAAAGTCATCCTAAACTTATATACGTATACAGATAATATCCGTAATTTATTTTATTTTTTTTAAATATATGCAGCTATTTATAATTTAATACGTGTATGTTAATTATTGTATTTTCAATGAGATTAAGTTTTATAATCTTTAAAAAAGGTACAAAAAGTATATTTAAACTTCAGACTTAGAATGTCTCGGATATTGTCCTAGTTCGGATGAAAAATCAACTTTAAAAAAAATGACATTTATATAAATCCGAGATCCCTTTTTTTTCTATTCTTACATATTAAAACATATTATATATAATTCTAAATGATTTTTTCAAACTAATAAAATTTATTTAATAAAACTAATAAAAATTATTATAATAGAATGGCTATTTATTACTAAAAAATAACATATTTAGAGATATGAATATCGTTAATTTATACCAAAAATTAATCCGAGTAAGTTATATGGAGTTTTAATTTTCTCACGATGATTTTTTTTTTAAATAATCCTAATGCATTTTTTTTTTTTTTTTTTTTTTTTTTTTCCTTTTCCTTTTTTTTTTTTTTATACTATAAATAATTTATATTATTTTATTCTATAATACATATACATATATATAAACTTTCAATATGGTTCTCTCTAGTTTTATTAATGTAGAAAAGGATTCACATTTTCCTATTCAAAATTTACCTTTTGGTATCTTTTCTACAAAAGAAAAGGTAATTGATAAATGATATCAAACAGAAATAATAACAATAATAAACACGTATTATTTCGAATAAACACTAATACTAATTTAATATAAATAGGTTCAACCTAGAGTTGGTGTTGCTATTGGTAATCAAATCCTTGACTTATCTGAAATCGCCAAAGCTGGTCTTTTCGACGGTATCGATGGTTTAGAAGATCCCGTTAGTGTTTTCAGCCAGGTAAGAATAATAACCATATATATATATATATATATATATATATGAATATATATGAGCGTGTATAGAAAGAGGAAAAGAGATATAAGAAAGGATATAGCTTGTCCATATATATATAAGTGAGTGTAGAGCGGTATTATTATTACTATAAAAAATAAAACATAAACTGATTTTTCAATCTTATTACTTATATTTATAGCCTACTTTAAATAAATTTATGGAATTTGGTCGTCCTGTATGGAGAGCTACAAGATTACAAGTTCAACAGCTTTTAAATGCCAATGAAGCACGTCTTCGTGATGATAAAACTTTACTTGAAAAGGCTATCGTCTTACAATCTGAAGCTCAACTTCATTTACCTGCCCAAATTGGTGACTATACTGATTTCTACTGTTCTCGTGAACATGCTACAAATGTTGGTATTATGTTCCGTGGAAAAGATAATGCTTTACAACCTAACTGGCTTCACATCCCTGTTGGTTACCATGGTCGTGCTTCTTCCGTCGTAGTTTCTGGTACAGATATTGTCCGTCCTTCTGGTCAACGTATCACTCCCGCTAATAAAACCCAACCTATCTTTGCTCCTTGTTCTAAACTTGATATTGAACTTGAAGTTGTAAGTTAATATAAATAAAAATAATATAGATATTTTACATTTGTACATTATTTATTTATATAACTTAACCATATATATATATATGTTATGCTTGTATTTTTATAGGGATGGTTTGTTGGTAAAGGCAATCAATTAGGTCAACGTATCGATATTGCTAATGCTAAGGAACATATCTTTGGTATGGTTATTATGAATGACTGGAGTGCTCGTGATATCCAAGCTTGGGAATACGTACCTTTAGGTCCTTTCTTGGGTAAAAACTTTGGTACCACTATTTCTCCTTGGATTGTTACTATGGATGCTCTTGAACCTTTCTTAGTGGATGGTCCTTCCCAAGCTTCTCCTGAACCTTTACCTTATTTGAAAGAATCTCAACCTTCTGCTTATGATGTTAAATTAGAAGTCCAATTAAAACGTAAGTATTATTATCATTATTGTTGTTAATACATATGAATGTATGTATGTACATGTATAAATACTATACATTGACGTTTATTAATTTACTTTTTTTTTTTTGTTTTGTATTTGATTTTAATTAGCTGTTGAATCCAATAAATTCCAAACCGTTGCTACATCAAATCTTAAATATATGTACTGGTCAGTCACTCAACAATTAGCTCATCATACAGTAAACGGTTGTAATATGAGAGTTGGTGATATGTGTGGTACTGGTACTCTTTCTGGACCTGTAAGTTATTTTTCATTTTAAATAATAACAGCAAAATAATTCGTTTTAGATAAAGGAAAAACAAATGTATTCATTCTTCATTTCAAATTTACTTTTTTAAAAAAACATTATAGGCCGAATCAGAATACGGCTCTTTCTTAGAATTATCTTGGAATGGAACAAAGAAACTTGCTCTCGAAGATGGTAACGAACGCGTCTTCTTAGAGGATGGTGATGAAGTTAATTTAACTGGTTATTGTGATTCTGCTGAAGGTTATCGTATTGGCTTCGGTGATTGTCGCGGAAAGATTTTACCTTGCCCATACAAATAGATTCTATGATATAGAAATATATGATTTTTTTTTATAAATATATATATTTTAAAAAATAATAATAATAAGAACATATCGTTTGATTTATTCATTTTTTATTCAATTGTAACATATAAAATATTCCTTTGCATAATAAAAAGAAAAAAGTAAATTTTTTTGTGTCAATTTTTAAAACCCAGCTTTTTATTTCACTTTGAATATTGGCGTAGTCAATTTTTTTTTTTTTAACTATTTTGTTCTCAATATATTTGGGTAAAATGGAAGAATTTATTAACCATCAAATAGAGCTTGTTCAAGAAGAAAAGCGTATTGATGTGGAAGAAACACAAAAATTATTATCGACTTTCACTCCTTCACAACTTCAAAAACGTGGCGTGGCATTACTTGGTCTCAGAGTAACAGGTACAGGAGAGAAATATGTATATATAAGTGTGTATATGTTTTATTACATATATTAATTTAATCATATATTCTTATTAATAACAGGAATGCGTACTGGCCTTGGTGGTAAAAGGTAAAAATGCTAATATAATGATGTTGACAATAAAAGAATACAAATAAAGTTAAAAAAAAAAAAAGCTTATAATAATAACAATTATAATAATATATTACTATTCTAGTTTAGTAGACTTAGAACTTGGTTATACAAATAAAGAATCAACCATGTTTCCAACACATAAAATCACAACTGGAGATATAGTTGGATTAGAAGAATATAAAAAGGATAAAAAAGAAAAACCATCCAAGTCAAAAGAAAACCTATGGTCTGGTGTAGTATTGCGAGTAACTGACACAAAAATAACGCTAACTTTATCTCAAGACGATGAACTACCACCTGAAATACAAGATCGTTGTCAAATGTAAAAAGAAAAGGAACCAGTGATATGTATACATATACTGGAATGCATGTGAACAGTAATTTTTATATTAATGTTTTATTTTTCTTCTCTCTCTATCTCTCTCTATCTCTCTACATTTTCTTAATATAGCGTCAAACTTGCCAATAATGTTACTTATGAAAGAATGATTAAAACATTGGAACAACTTAAAATCCATGCATTAGAAGGATCATCACCATTATATCAAGTATTATTAGGTCAGCAACGCCCTTCCACAGTAAAACAAGTAGATGACTTGGAGTTTTTTGATAATACATTGAATGATTCTCAAAAAGATGCCGTACGATTTGCTTTGGGCTCTCAAGATGTTGCACTTATTCATGGTCCCCCAGGGGTCAGGTCACAAATATATAAATAAAGAGAATAGGAATGGGGTGGATTTTTAAAAAGGATAATAAAAGGGATGAATTTGGGAAATAAAAGCATCATTATTCATACTTTTTTTTTTTAATATTTCATTATATATAGACTGGTAAGACCTATACACTAGTTGAAATTATTCGTCAATTATCAGTCAAACAAGGGAAAAAAGTACTTGTATGCGGACCATCGAATATATCAGTAGGTAAAGTATGAAATATAATAAGAAAAGCAAAAAATAAAAAAATAAAAAAGGGATTATAATTAAATCTTAACTTCTATTATATTAGATAATCTTGTTGAACGCTTGGCTCGTCACCGTATGAACCTTGTTCGTGTTGGTCATCCTGCCCGTATCTTACCTACAGTTTTGGAACATTCTTTGGATATTATCACGCGTACATGTGATTCAGGAAAAATCATTGCTGATATACGGAAAGAAATGGACGATAACTTAAATAAAGTTGGTAAATCAAAAAATAGGACAGAAAGAAGAATGCTCTATGGTGAAATCAAAGAATTACGTAAAGATTATAGAATTAGAGAAAGAAAAGTTGTGGATGAAGTCATTACTGGTGCTCAAGTAGTTATTTCTACATTAAATGGGTAAAAAAAAATAAACGAAATAAAATTAAAATTAAAAAATAATGAGCATAATGCATACGTACCATTAATACTATATATATATATATACATATATTGGTGGATTACTTTTACTCTTTATTAAAAATAATAGTTGTGGAAGTAAAACAATGATGAAACGTGAATTTGATGTAGTTATTATAGATGAAGCAACACAGGCTCTTGAGGGTAATAATAATAAACAATAAATAGAAACATATATATATACTTAAAGTGACGAAAATATAACAAGAAAAACTAATATATAACTTAATATTTTATCTTTTATTTTATTATTATGTTAGCGGAATGTTGGATTGCGTTACAAAAAGGGAAAAAAGCTATTCTAGTAAAGAACGATAATAACAATAGTACAATTGAAAAAAAAAAAAAAAAAAAAAAGGATATTCTGGTAACATATTTATTTTATTTTTATTTATTTATTCTAACGTATATATTTATATCAATTAGGCAGGAGATCATTTACAATTACCCCCAACAATCAAAACTCCTATAAAATTAAAGGACAACAATATAATCAAAAAAAAGAATGGACTATCAACTAACATAGATCTTTCAACCACTTTATTTGATCGATTATTATCTATGTATGGGAATAAGATTAAGAAAATGCTCGTTGTACAATATCGGATGAATGAAAAAATCATGCAATTCAGCTCCAAAGAACTTTATGATAATTTACTTGTAGCTGACCAGAGTGTTGCCACTCATTTATTACAAGATCTTCCAAATATAGAATCCACTGAAAATACTGAAACACCTGTCGTTGTTATCGATACAAGTGATACTGGGTTAGGGCATGAAGTAACAGATGATGATCAAGAAGAACAAAGTAAAGCTAATGAATTAGAAGTTTCTTTAACAGTACATCATGTACAAGAATTAATCAATGATGGGTTAAGTCAAGATCAAATTGGGATTATTACACCTTATGCTGCCCAAGTATCTCGATTAATACGTGATATTCGTGATAAATGGCCACATGTTGAAATTGGTACAGTAGATGGATTTCAAGGTCGTGAAAAAGAAGCTATTATTGTCTCACTTGTTAGATCAAATGATGATGGCCAAGTTGGGTTTTTACAAGAAAAACGTCGTTTAAATGGTAAAAAAGAAAAAGAAATGGCATGGTCATTTTTTTCATTTTTAACACAATTCTCATTTTCCAATTAAATTATTTTAATACTTGTATATTTTTTTTTTCTTAGTGGCAATGACAAGAGCTAAACGCCATTTATGTGTTATTTGTGATTCTGAAACTCTATCTGGAGCTAAAAGTGGTGGTAAATCTGGAAGATTTGATGGTGGATTTTTAAAACGATGGATGGAATGGTTATCTGAAGAAGCTGATGTAAGATTTAGTGAATTTATTATTTAAAAGAAATAAAATATGAACATCTTTTTTTTTTTGATAACTATATATGTATGGTTTCAATAAAGTACAAATATATTTTAATTTTATTTCGTCAATACAAAATGTATAAATGTTAATAAACAAGTCTATAAATTTATATATATATAAAAAAAGGTGTATTTAAATAATGAATTTTTGTTTTTTATTTGGTGTTGTATTATTATTATCATTATTATTATTGCCATTTATTGAAGATTGATCAGATCCAGCTGGAATTGCTGGTGTATTATCCATTGGTAAAATTGTATCTGTAGTTGTCATATTTTCTTTAGTTGTATTTTCAGCAGCTTCGACAGAGGCAATCACTATAAAATAATAAAAATATTAATGATTATTATTTGTGTTAGCATTGGAAGAGCATTTATATATATTCTCAGTAGTATTATTTAATATATAATATCTATTTATTGTTTATTATTATTTACATTTATCCAAATAGTCATCTTCAACATCGTCTTGATACAATTGTTTATGTTTTTCATCTAGTTTTAACAAACGAATTTCATTACGTAAAGATTCGGGTACTGGGGAATTTGTTTCCAATAAATGTATAAGTTCCGTTAAAAGTTTAATTTTATATTGTATATGATCCTTATAATCGTTGTATTCCGATTTTAACCAAATTAAATGCAAACTTTCAGAACCAAAAATAACCCACATAAGATATTCTAAAAAATAAGGCATGTGCTTTTGTTGTTTAAAATGATAAGCTGCTGAACGGACGTCTGTATTCGCTTGAATAGTAGCCATACGACGTTGTAATTGTTGTTGTTGATTGTAAAATAAAAGTGAGGATTTTTTTTTAAATAGCTGATTACTGATATTGTTTTGTTTGATGAGTGACATGGAAAAAATAGATCGTGTATTCATTTTTAATGGCACTGTCGTAATACGGGCTGAAGAGTTTATTATATTATTTAACTTTAGAAGAAACATGTTGATCCTTTTTTTACTCGAATTAAAAAAAAAAAATAGAATGAAAAAAAAAAAATGACCCTTAAAAAAATAGAATTTTTTTTATAATGGGTAAAAAAATAAATAAATGCGGAGTTATGTCAAAAAAAATTTAAACATTTGTATATTCTACATCTAAAAAGTACGTTACTAATAATTTATATTTCATTTGTTTATTTTCGATAAGCACAAATAGTCTATTTTATTTCTAATATAATTCCATATTTAAGTTTATCAAATAATATGCTCCCAAGAATCAAATATTATATAAATAACGGTAAACCAGAGTGATGATTATTTTATACATATAAGGAAATAATAAAGTAACTGATCTATTGAATAAAAATATAGGCCAAACCTATGCAAATTAAGTACTAGAATTTTGTTTTATTATTAAATAGAAACTAAAGTATATTAATTATAAAATGAATAAATATATGAATTAATTTTTGATATGCGCAATTCATTACTTTATATATATCATTCTTTCTCTTTATTTTATTTTGTCACTTCTCATAAGACCTCACGTTTTAAATAAAATACAAATTTTATTTTCATATGGTTTATTAGATAATGAGTAAAAATTTGTGCAAATATATAATGAAAACATAATAATACTAAACATTTTTCGAACAATTTGTTTTTAATATCAATACTATTGTTACAAGATATGTAAGATGTAGAAAGAAAGAGACAAGTTTTTTTATATTTTTGAAAATCCGCTATTTAAAAAATTTGTTCAACTTGTACGCCTTTTTTATTTTTTCACCCCACCTCTTTCCTTTTTCACTTTTCCTCTTTTTAATAATTTAATATTCCTTTATGAAAAAAATAAAAAGATCTTTACTGTATACTCTCCTTGAAGGCCACTTTTTTAATCTTATTCTCCCTTTTTTTAAAGTTTTTTTTTTTAACCACCACGCGTACCACTGCCACTATTATTGATACTACACCTCTTTTTCCTTACTACTCCTCGTTATTTTTATTTATACATGTATATGTTCTCCTTTACATCTCCTTGTAGAATAATAATAGAATAAACTTGGAATCATCTTTATATATATATATATATATATATATATATATATATATTTATAATAAAAATATTATAAAGTAAGAAAAGAGATAAAGAGATAGATAGACAAGTATATGTTTAATTCTACCTAGGTATCACTGCTTATCAAGTATTCATTATTCATTATTACTATTGTTACTATTACTATTATTATTATTATATATAAAAAAGAAATCAATTAATCTCCTATTGAATGATTATCTCCTCTTTCGATAAGATTAAAGTTTATAAAAGAAGATCCTCGAATTAAACTTAAGCCACATGGTATAAACAATATAAGGGAAATAAAAAACCAAAGTAAGGGAAATAATAATAATAGCAAAAAAAAAGGGTAATATATCACTGATAAAATAATAAAAAGGAAAAATAAAAAGTTTAATTTCTATTACGTAAAAACCAAGAACTTTTTTTTTCGATCAATAGTTCATTTAAATTAAAATTAGGGTTAATAAGATGAATGGGATGACAAGATTATATTTATTTAGATAACAAAAGGAGAATGATGTTCGTTATATTCAGATTTTTTTTTTTTTATCAAAAGGCAAGTTTGTATATATGAATAAAAAATGAATCATCATAATTCTCAATCTCTTGTTTTGTATATAAAATAGTAATGTATAATTAAAAAATGAAATCATATTAATAATAATCTTCTTATTCTATTTTGATAATTATAATAATAGCTTTTTTTTTTTTAATTAGACTACTGTTTTTACCCCATAAAACGTGGAACAAGCTATTTACTTTCTCCCTCGTGGCACCATAAAAAAAGGAAAACCAAGGGAGATAAATATTTATCCAGCATCTTACCCTTTTCATTCCGCTAATCCCGAGATCTTGGTATATGCAAAAAAAATAAATAAGGTATTGGTTGGTTTTGTTTAATGTAAAAATAAAAATAAATATATAATAATAATGATAATAATAACAGCAACAAGGTAACAATAACGGGAGATATGATATCAATTTTTATTATCACTATTAATATTCTTATTATTTTTATATATATTTCTATTATTTTTAATAGATTTATTTTAGATAGGATAAATCATGATAAAAGTGATCATCAAACAATAAAGTAACAAACGTCATAAATAAATAAGTATAATACTTTTTTGGATAAGATGACACTTTTGTATAATAAAGATGCATGCATTTTAATTAAGAATAAAAAAAAAAATTATAATCCATATATATACATTATGTTGTGTTCATAAACAAGAATTGTTATCACTGTTTTATTATGATGGTGATTACAATTATTATATGATGTGCATTTTATTTTATTTTATTTTATTCTATTAATCCAGAAAATAGATGGAGGAGCAACTCAAAAAGGGTGCACTTCCGAATATATAAACAACGTCAAAGGGAGGAAAAACGTTTCTTCCAAAAAGATAAAAATAATATAATAATAATAATAAAATTCGGGTTTTTAACTTTTTTTTATTCCAAAATATTCCATCCATAGCGTAGTAACACAAATGATTATAAAAAAAAACAAACAAGTTACCAAATGGTAACTTGATTTAATAAAGTAATTCTATTGTTATATTAATTACTATTATCCATTGTTTATTGTTTTATTATTATTATTACTAATAATAATAAGCATAAGCATAATGATCTATGATAATGAGATAATCATGACTAAAGTGTTTATAAATGAAATAAAATAGACTTTTAAATTATCCCATGATTTTCCCTTTCAATCGTCATTCATTCATATCCTTTTTTTTTTTTTTTACTA
>MU612039.1:5505-38401 GCA_025201675.1 Cunninghamella echinulata
TTATCTTTTTAATTGGTTTGTTAATAAGTCAAACTATCTATTTAATCCTTAGAAATCCTCGTAATTTGGATCTTTTTAAGGATTTCAATACAAAGAAAAGAAAATATAGCTGGCTTTTTATTTATTTTATTTTTGTTAATCGGAATTTATAATTCGCATAATAAAGAAAATACAAGCATTACACAGTAATGCAGCGTTCTAAATACAAAAAAAAAGGAAAGCTGTAATCAATTCTGGCATTTTTGGTTCAAGTATACAACCTTTTAAGCTGACTATTTTCTGAATTGAGGAATTTCTTTTAATTAAATACAAAAATAAACTAAATACAAAAAAAAACTATATACAAAAAAAAAATACAAAAAAGAGAAATTTTTGTACAAAAAAAAGAGGAATTTTATAAATTTTGTGTAACATGTACTACATGACTGTTTTACGACCTTATGTTACTGCCTTTTTGCTCGATGGTTTGAAGTGACTATTATTGTGATGCGATCGAGAAATTCTAAGTTTAAATTGCCCGCTTCATACGTTCATTCTTTAAACATTATATTAAAATAGATGGTACAGTAATACAAATATTGAGCTTGGAATTTCTTATATATTATTAGTAATTTTTCTATACAATTTATTTAATTATTTTTTTTTGTTTATATATATTTAAATATACAGATAATAATGAGGCACATTTGTTTTACATTTGTGGTATTATTGTTATCCTGTTATAGCTCTTTAACGCTAGCAATTTATGAATCTCAGGCTGGCGTTTTTGATTGGTAAATATATTTATAATGAATTTATTCAAATGAAAGACTTTTCAAACTCGAATTTTACTAAGATAAATATTTTTATTTTTTTGTATTACAGGCATCATAGTTGGATAGGTAAACCACAATGGGTTAGTAGATATAGTCAAGGTTCTTCACATCATGTCATCGTTTCCACTGAACGCAATGTATTGGCTTCCTTGAACTCCATGACTGGTACAATAGGTACACTTATATTTTTTGTTTTAGATTAATAATTTTATTTCCTTGCTCACTATTTCATTTTTTATCATCTAGAATGGAGACAATTATTGGATACAGCAATTCACAATCCTTACCTAACGGATAATGGTAATTCATTATTATTTTCTTTGCTATTTTTAAAATATACTTTTCTCATTTTTTTCTACTGTGTTTTATAGGTTTACTTACTGTTTCAAAATCAAAGTCTACTATTCAATTTTGGGATGTAGCGAATGGCAAATTAAAATGGGAACGTATTTTGGACGATATCAATAACAAAATAGTAGATGGAGATAAGGATATCATAATCACTCAAAAGTCTGTTTTTAAACTTAATATTGATAATGGTGATATTTTATGGCAAATTAACCGACCTAGCTTTGTTGAGAGTTCACGGTAAAGAAAGAAAGAAGATTTTTTTTTAAAAAAATAGTACTAAAGAGCGATTTTCATTCATAGGGTGTATTTGCATGATATAAATGATGATGACACTGCTTTTCTAGTTGAACAGCTACACGAAAACAATAAACTATCAATTCAAATTAGTAATATTGATAAATTAAATAAAAAAATATCTCAAGTTTCCACCTTTTCTGGGCATATTGTACAACCCATAGTCCATGGTAATTATTTATTATGGATTGACAAACATGATAAAACATTAAAATGGTGTGAAATTGGGTCAAAAAAAGTACAATCTTACTCTCTCAAGGTAATTTTTAAGAGAAAAAAAATGTAGTTGGCCATATAACTTATTTTATTTTATTTTAAAAAATAGACACTTAGTACATTAATACCTTCATTTACTAATGCAGCCTTAGAAAATAGCGAATTAGTTACTTTAAAGAAAATTTCTAAAAGTGATGACGCCTTTTTTATTTGTGCTCCTATTGCTGATACATATGGTGATATTATATCTCAGGCTAGTGCAGCATTGTTTATAATTGACAATGGCAAATCAATTGAAGTTGTAGATGACTTAGGAATCTCTGAAGTAAAATAATTATTCAAAAATATCTATTAAAATCTAATTATAATTCGATTTATTCACCTTTTTTTTTTTTATAAAATTATAGACTCACTTTGGTTCTATTTCTAAAATTAATGGCAATATATATCGTTTCAGTGCTCAATCCTCTCAATCTACTGATACATTAATCCAATTATTTGAAAGCAATAAACACATATCTCACAACAACTATAGCAACAAAATAGCGTTAGACACAACACTATCTGGTAATATTGATACTTCAACGTTTATTGGTGACGATTTGGTATTTATAACAACCGATAGTGGATCCATTTATATGTACAACATAGAATCATCAGTATTAGTTTGGTCACGTGAAGAAGCTCTAGCACATACAACAGCCGTTGAAATTATTGATTTACCTGAAAAACAAATGTGGGATCAGGTTGATCAATCTTCATTTACTTCTCCTTTTTCAAAATATTTACAACGCCTTAGCAACCATATTGTTGCATTGCAACAATTGCCAAATTGGTTGGTTCATCATTTTATTGAAATGGGCAAATCGATCTCTTCAACAAAAGCTCCAAGTTCTACCAGAGAATCACATGTACAATCTCAAGCTTGCTGGAGCAATGATTACAATAACAATAATGCTTCAAATACATTACACCGCGATTCTTTTGGCATGCGTAAAATAATTATTTCCGTTACTTCCACGGGTAAGATTATTGCCCAGGATTCTAGTAACCAT
Source organism: Cunninghamella echinulata (assembly GCA_025201675.1). Classification (NCBI taxonomy): domain Eukaryota; kingdom Fungi; phylum Mucoromycota; class Mucoromycetes; order Mucorales; family Cunninghamellaceae; genus Cunninghamella; species Cunninghamella echinulata. Next base: position 8,237 of record MU612039.1, read on the forward strand.
GGTAAAATCCTTTGGACTAGGTATATGAATGGAGTGACATTTAACCAGTTATTTATTGTACGTGCTTCAGCTATTGAGTTACCACCTTTAATTGTTGCTGTTGGTATTGGTGAATCAACTACGTATTTATATAGACTTAATGGTCTTACAGGTGCAGATTATCACACAAATAACAGCGATATTGCAGATTACTTCGAACCAGTCTTAATAACAGATATTTCATTTACCAAAGTTATGATGTTACCTATAGAAGAACCTGATGAACATACTCATATAATAGCATTATACGATGATGTTGCAACACGCGTTTATATTTATCCCGATACATTAAATTCAAGATCAGTCGCAGCTTCTTTTTGGCAACACTTCTATTTTCAATCAACGTTGAAGAAAGAAATAATTGATAATAAGATTGTAACAGTATTAAATGGGTATAAAGTCAAGGAAGGATATCGCGGTAGTTTAACAGCATTTCCCATTTGGAGTTTACAACTTCCAGTAGATGAACAAATTGTTGCTGTAAATGAATATCACCATTCTAATATGAATGAATACGCCAACGCGAAACTATCTGCATCTTTGGGCCGCGTATTAGGCAACCGAAACGTATATTACAAATATTTGAATCCAAATATTATGGCATTTATTACAGGCAATACTCAAAGCCAGACGTTGAAGATTCGTATTATCGATACCATTAAAGGAGGAATTTTATATGAAGCAGTTCATCACCAAGTGTCATCATTTGGTCAAACTCATCTCATACAAGTAGAAAACTGGATTGTTTATCATTTTTGGAGTAATGAAGGAAAAAATACTGGACATCAAGTTGTAGTTCTAGAATTGTATGAAGGTGAATTGGAAAATCAAAGAATAGTGAGGTAAGGTTTTCTATTTATAAGATTGCGAATTAGAATTGAAAAGGTTAACATACTTATTATTTTTCTAATCGCTATAGTACCAATTTTTCCTCTTTTGATTTGATCAAACCTTCTATTCAATCTAATGCGTATACTTTTCCATTTAATATTGAAGCTATGGGCGTTACAGTAACAAAAAATGGCGTTTCAACACGTGATATTTTATGTAAGTATGATTACTATATATATCAAAATTTATTAGTACAATTTAATTTTATTAATATAAAATTTATTAAATAATATAGTTGCTTTATCTTCTCATCAAATATTTGGAGTAAACAAGCGATTTTTGGACCCTCGACGCCCTATTCTTAACAATGGCCAAAAGCCTAGTAAAGATGAACAAGAAGAACAGTTAATACCATATGGTCCAATTCCTGATGAAAGAAAATGGTTTTTAAGTTATGATTTGGAAATTTTGGGTATCAAACATCTAATTTCATACCCTGCTTTGCTAGAATCAACTTCTCTAGTTTATGCTTATGGTTTAGATACATTTTTTACATATGATTCACCTAGCCGACAATTTGATGTACTCTCTGAAGATTTTTCTAAATCACAACTTTTATTAACAATTTCGGCTTTAGTAATTGGTATAATTATAAGTGGTCCAATAGTTAAAAAAAAGCAAGTAAGCGCTTTATGGAAATAGCTAATTATTTTGTAAACTTAATATTTAAAATACGGATAATTTAATTGTGTTTTAATTTAAGGGGATATATTTTTAATACCAATCTTTTATTATTAACCGTAAACATGAAAACATGAAAACGGCGCATAAGTAATAAATATATAATGTTTGAATAACAATATTTCTAATATCACAGCGTATTGGTCATTTATTGTTATCGCTATCTTGCCAAAATGGAACGTTTTCCCAAAAAGAATCGTTTTTATCTTTTGGGATGCTATTTTCAGGGAAGTACTGAATAGATGTATTATTAAACACATTATTGATTTCGAATAATTCTGAAGGGAACACATAGCTTTTTACAATCGTACTTGCGGGGATTAAATAAGGACATTCTTTTCTCAGGTCTCGTTCTAACTGACTTTTCATGCGTAAACTTAGTCAATGAGTTTATTTTTATAATTATTCTATGCCAAATACATATATCATTACCTTCCAACGTAACAATCTTCAAAATCATTACCAATTAATATAATGTTTCTTAAGTTATCATATGACCAATTTACGCTTATTGTGTTATTATATAATTGCTTTGCACAATGAGGCATATAAAAAAGAGTAGGCTTGTAGACAGTCCGTTTACAATTCTAAGAAAGTCAAAATAATTGAGTGATTTATGCGTATATATGTATATGTGATAGTTTTCCTTTTTTTATTACTTCATTAATGGAAATCACATCTATCCCATAATATTGACACACTTCTTTATCAAGACAGGTCATTACTGGATCAAAAATAGATACTGAGCCTTTGATCTAAAATCGGCACAAGTTAGTAAACTGTTATTATAAATTGAAAAATTATATTATTCTATATTATGTGATATAAATAATTTTTACATCAAGCAAGTCTTTAATTATTAGAGCAAGGATAAATTGATACTTAGCCGCTATTGAATCTTGCATAGAGCCAATCCCATAACAAACCATATCATAGGGTTGCAACGGTAATAAAAATTCTTCAAGCAAAAGTATTACTTTACTGTAAAAATCAGATTCAAGAAGCTTCCCTCTATCGAAATAAAAAAGTCAATAAAAAATAGTTTGATATATAGTATACTCTTTTATCCACTATACTTATAAATATCGAGATGCTTAACCATATCACTGACAGTCCAAGTACTTGAATCTACAAATTTATACATATTTTGGTGATTTTTCTTTTTTTTCTTTTTATTATTACTAGTTGAATACCGAAATTTAGATTGCACCTTAATAAATCCATCACTATCTTTGGCTGAATTTCTACTTTTTTTACTATCTTCTACTTCACCCATTTTCAATTTATATTTCTCAAAAAATTGCTTTCTAAGTTTTTAGCTGAATAACAAAGAAAATTTTTTTTGAATTGTTTATATAATCTATTTTTCAATTCAAACAAAAAAAATTAGAGCTACCGCTCTTCTATAATATTATATAAACAAAAGGATTCTATGAGCGGCCATATTTTTAATCCAATTATCTTTCTGTATTACCCTTTTTTTTGTATTAAAATGATAATTATTTATTTAGAGGGATATAATCTCCGCATTAAAAAATTATGAATAATCTCCAATAAATTTTATTTTTTTCTGTCAAATTTTTTTTTCTCTGCCTTTGCTTTTTCTTTTTTAATTTTATATTGAAATAACTGTAGACAGTTATTTAATAGCCGGCTTTCTATATACATATTATCCAACTAGTGGTATAATCTAATTATTCCAATGGTATAGGTACTTGCTCTAAAATCCTTTCACCAATTTTCTTTGCATCTGGAATTTGATAACTCCAGCATATTAATATACCGCCATAATATCCAATCTGTTGTTATGTGTCTATACCTGTCATGACCAAGACTTAGGAACAGAATGATAATTTGTTTGAACAAGAAACCATGAAATGATATTGAACTTAATGTTGCTTACAGATTTGACATTTGTCTGCATTGTGCCCATTTATGTTCTATAAATGATTCTTTCGATAACGTATTCTATCCATGATTATAGCCCATCATATTTCTTTAGTCTTAGGTCTAGTATTACTTAGTCAAAACTCTCTCAGTATTTCCTACTTATATGAATACTTAGATGATAGGTATAAGATATTTAATATTCTTTTTGCCTTGTTCTTGCCATCTTGTATTCGTTCTAATAATCAATTGTTTCATTTTTTTACTCAGTTCTTTATTCATTTTATTCTCCATTTCTTTGATATGGTAGTTAACCCTACCTTCTTTTAATGAAATTGAATAGTATTCTTTTTTATCAGTGTGTATTTTGTCATACGTAGTAGATGTGTTTTAATTATGATTTTTAATTTACCCCATATTATATGTTTATTGCAAAGTTTAGAAAGTTGATTATCAAAAAAACTATCAATAACTGTCGTATTCAATATTATATATTAATATTGAATGTCTTCATAATCAGTAAAGCACTTATACTTCACATGAAATAATTAATATTTATTATAAAAACATAATTGTGCATCTGGTATAAAATGAACCTTTTATAATAGCTCACTCTATATTATACCTTAAATATTCCAGTCTCGCATATCCATTACTATAAATATACTTTAAATTCCGTTCTAATTCATGCTATCTTCACCAGCTAACTCTAACTCTATTTCATACTATACAATATATAAATTAAGTTCATTGTCACCAATCCATTAAAAAGTGTAAATATAACGCTATTTGAAACGTTTGAATAAAGGCTAACTAAAAGTGTTACAATGTTTTTCTGTCTTTTTAATATTTTAACAAATTCAACAGCCATATCATACATTTCATCTAATTTTCGTTTCAAATTGTATTGTTCGGCTTGAGACTTTTACATAGCTTGTATTATACGAAATGATTTTTTTGGGCAAGAGGCAAAATGTATTTGTTTTAGTTTTCTTAGGTATCGATCAACCCCTTTACAGAGTTGAATAAGTGGATCTGATTTTCAATTAAACTAGCATAATCCAGTGTAAAAAAGTTTAAATGGTACGTAGTAGGATCATTACTTATAAGATCGGTAATAGGATTGGTTTGAGTTAAAAATAGACCAATAGTAGCAAACGGTGGGATTTTTGAGAGTGGGTCAAAGCGGATAAACTTGATTTTGGTATGATCAAGTAACCAGTACCTAACTGTGACAACGATAAGCGCAGCGTTCAAGAACTTGGTTTAATTTTGTTAATTGGATAATAATATTGCACAAACTATTAACGCAAACAAATAGTACAATAGAATCTATGCTGTAATGATGGTAAGTTCGCAAAGCATATATGATGGCACATTTCAAAAAGCTATTATTGACAGCCTATTGAAATTTGATTATAAAAGGATGTAAATCCAAAAAAGAAAACAATGCTTTAAGACCAAATATGATCGAGAACATTGGGTTATTCACAATCTGTAACAATGTAATTATTTTTAACTAAAGCTGGAGTAATGAATTTATCACAGATGGATTTTTAGAAACAATTCGCCATTAATCCGAACCAAGACATAAAGAGAGCGAGCACTATAAAAAAAGCATATTTTATCTGCAATCAATATCAAGACCAGAATCATTTTATAGTCTTTTGCCCAAAAAATATTCCTTTTGATTTCAAGTTCTTGACTTAGCAGATATAAATATAGCTTTGAAATGGACAATATCAAATTGCAATAATATGTCGGAGATACCTAGTTCTAAATACAAGGAGCAATGGTGGAGCGACACTATAGTAGTTGTTAATATCATAAAAATCGTATGGTTGTACAGCTTGGTGTATACGATGGGTACAGAAGGTTCACCTTTGATAACTGCCCATAATTATTCAAATGTAAATTAAAAAAAGATATTTTTTTGACTTGAAAAAAAGTAAAAAACGATAAAAAGCAAAAGTATAATAAGAAAAATTTATATGGTTAACTGGGTTTTTGGCTAAGGTTCATTTTTTGGAATGTGGAATGAGTATTAGAGTTATATTTGTAGTATATAGTAAAATTTCAATGAGCTTCAGCTTCTGTTTTATAAGTAGAACAACTTAATATAAAAGAAATATGAATAAAAAAAATAAAAAAATAAAAAAATAAAAAGTAAAAAAATAAAAAATTAAAAAATTAAAAATTAAAAATTAAAAATTAAAAGTAAAAAAAATTAACAGGAATACAGCAAAAAATTAATGACCACTAAATAAAAATAAATAGTATAAAAATTCAAAATGATTTAGGTCAGTATCATTTAAAAATATTTAAGTGGATAAATATAATATTATAAAATAAAATTAAATAAAATTATAAAATTTGTTTTATAAAATGTATAACTAATTATTTTATAAATTTTTATTTATAATAAAAATTTGACAATATAAAAGTAAGGAAGGGAAAAAAAAAATCCTATTTGTTGTATTTACAATATTAAAATGCATTACTTAACTAGTATCAATATAACATCAACAAGTTATTAATACAATAACAAATATTCAACCTATTAATACCTATATTTATTTATTATAGATATCATTTATTAAAACAATATGGGCATACTATACTACATTCTAACTAGTACACATAAAATATGGATAGTTAAATAATAATATATTCCTAATTAAGATATTAATTCTACGTATTAAATTTATATACAGTAGCCCCTTATACTATGATAATGATCATGCCTTTAAAAGCTGTATCTATTTGACTATTTTGAAGTATATAATATCAAAAAAGTGATTCAATTATAAGTGATTAGAGTGAATAGGATGTTCTAAATTTATAAGGGATCTATGTATTATCTTTGTCATGCCATTTTATTTCTGATCCTTCTACTGTTTTAATTCAGTCTTGTAATATATTGCATATTAAAGAAAAGTTCGCTGTTTTTGAAAAGTTTATCTCAGCATTGAAAATTTTACTGTTAGTGGCCAATACATTTTTGATTAGAGATCACTCTTCCTTATCACGAACAAAAATAAGTAAATTGACTGCATTGATTAATAATTTCAAGCATGTTCCCATTTCTGATTATAGATCCATATTGTGGTGCCATATATTCGGCTGTGGAATAGGTGTACCAATTAAAGATAGGCTGTTAAAAAGTGATTGAAATAAATATTCAAAATATTGAAAAGTAGAGAAAACGGATTCCTCTTGCTCTTAATCACGATATTAAACAATCAGTTTAGCAAGACAACCATTTATTGATAAATAGTTCTTGGTATTAAAGAAAAGACTAGATAAGGTATCGAACAAGGTTTGTAAAAACCTCATATGGTTGAGGGGCTTTTGTAGATATTCAGGATGCACCCAATCATAAGTCTTTACTTGATCCAGAAGAATACCAGTTGTAGTACCATTGAGAAGGATATAATGAATATGATTCATCATAATTTATACTAATAGTTCATTATCAGATATATGCCTACGTCTTATAAACCCTATTTGAAAAGGATTGATTAAGGAAGGGAGTGCATGTTGTGTATTATTTGCCAACAACTTAGTAAATAATTTTGTATTAGAATTAATCGAAAGCAGTGAGCGTCAATTGCTGGGTAGTGAAGCATCATCAATTTTATATAGTAACTTTATTTGTGCTTCCATCAATGTCTTTGTGACCTTGGCTCTATAGCTTTCATAAGTACGATATGCAATAGTATTAAGGTTATTTTGCGATTAAAAAAATTAACTTATAGTTCTATCCTAAGAACAATCTCTCAGTTTTTTTCTTTAAAACAAGAATAAAAAGGATAATCATTTTATTAAGCATAAATTCAAAAATTTATTATAAAAGAGGTAAGGATAAAATTGATTAAATCTCTTTTTAAAAAAAGTTTCACAATTTCAATATTTTTTTAAAAAATTCCTGGTGCAGCCGTGGTTCGTTTCTTTCTTTTTTTTTGTAAAATTTTTATTATTAAAAAAAACGACATACCGTTAATGTTGGAGCAAGATTCGCGAGAATGGATTAAGCAGAGAATGCTTACACTTCGTAAACAATCAGGAATAAATTTTCATCAAGATGTTTTTATTTCTATATTATTATGTTTAATATCTGGTAAAAATAAACATCTTATTCTAATGGCCCCCATTCAACACATACCTCAAGTAACCCAAATGGCATCAGAGGTATATAGCAGAAATAACAATAATAATAGTATTCCTGTTAATTTACCAATTTATTTTGAATATAGATTTGCCGTAGTTTATTTGGGTTTACAACAACTAATATTAATTGCCAAAATACTCCATCTGTAGCGTCTTTTATACATGATCTTTTCATATCAGCTAATAATGATGAAGATGATTTTTCTATTTCTTCAACAAATAGACAAGTGGCTACTTTGGGAAGAAACAATATATATAATAATGAAATTATTAAAAAACAGCCTTCGATAAATCAATATCAGAACTCCTCCCCAATAAATCCACTAGATTTTACCGTTCGACCCTCAAAATCATTTTCCTATATAGCAAAACAACACCAGCAACCTATTAACGAAAATCAAAGAAAATATTCGACTGCAACTACAAGTGGCAACAATATATCAGCTTCAGGAACCAATCGCATAGCCCAAACTTTGATTATACAACATTTAAATGACGCAAACGACTTAATACAAGCTGCCTTGTTAGAAGTAAGTATTATATTAATATTGAATGAATATGTATGCATATACTCATATACTCATATACTCATATACTCATATACTCATATATATTGATGTCAAAATAAATATAATAAATAGTTGATCATTAACAAAGAAATACGGTTAAATAACACTCGATACACTACACCAAGGCCACATTTTTTAACTATTGCTATTATACCTGAATCGTCATATCATAATACTATCTCATCGCTCTTAGTACGTAAATACATAAAAAATGTTATTGAATATGTAATTATACTTATATATAAACAATTACTATTTGAAAAATGTACTAATATATACCCAAAGCTGGATCATTTTTTTTTAAGTTATCGATTTAAAGAAGAATTTTTCCAATACTCTAGTTCCATACCCTCTCTCTCAAATTTGTTACCAAACGATATTCGATCTAAAAGTCAAAATCGTAGAATGGCATTATTTCAAAATGAAGAAATAAAATCACTAATTGATCATGCTTCCAAAGTTCATATTAATATTGATATTACAAGATATATCCGTGATATCGTTGTTGGAATTCGGACTCATAATCTTGTTCAGGGTGGTTTAACGGCAAGAACATCTCAAGATATAATCAATGTAACGAGGTAATTATATACTATAATCTTTTTTTTTTCATTCGCATCTCTAATTTTTTATATACTTTTTTTACTTAATATTCATTTATATATATATATATTAAATGGCATTATAGATCCTTAGCAGCCGTTTTTAATAAAAAATTCCTAACGCCTGATCTTGTTGCAGTAGCTGTTGAAAAAGTAGTTGGACATCGTCTTCGAATGAATATAGATAGCCAATCCAAACAGGATAATAGTAATAATGTTATTGCTGATATAGTGAGCGACATATTACGAATTGTTTATGCCCCAGTTTAATGGTAAGAGTATTCATAATGATAATAATATTAATGTTAACTATTTATGAATAAAGCTTTAATTATATCAAATGATCTGTCATATATTCTACTTTTTTTAATTAATTATTATTGAATGGAACATGATTTTTTTCTATATTTAATAACAAAATAACAAAGATTGATTTTATAAATGTATTATTTATATATGCAACTACTTTTATTGGTGAGTGGCAACAAAATGTTTTTGAGCTTTAGATACAGAATCTTTGAATTGTTCTACTTCTTGCCAGCAATCAAGTACACGACTTTCATTTTTTCTATAAAAAAATTCATAATAATAAAATAAGTTTACCACTAATGATACTATTTAATTACTGTTATATTTGCCTTACTTATAGCATAATACGAGGGCTTCCTGACGTTCAGCAATTTCAGCTGGAATATCCTTATGTGGTGATCTATTTACATATAAAAGTATTTTTAAAATGAATTCACTATAAGCTTTATTGAAAGTTATGTAAAATGAATTATATTTATGTACCTTTTAATGCGTTGAATTAAATTATCGATATCTGTTTTAAGAGCCACCGAATTTTGATCATGATTAATATTTTGCTTAGATAATTCGCCATAAAGTTGTTGTTGTTGTTGTTGTGTGCGTTTCAATTCTTCTGCAACTCTTTGGCGTACAAGTGATTCAACATCTTCATCAGAATGACTAGATGTTGTCTAAAAATACTTTTTAATATCCTATATGTATATATATATATATTGCTGCCGTTGTTATAGTAAATAATAAATAATTTACCTTTTGACGTGATTCCAATGAATCCACTAACCCTTGGGAAAACTGTATTTTATATATTGTTTTATTTTATTATTATTTTATAAATAAATAAATTATTAAATTTATAAATTAATAACTAATTTTATTGATATGTTAATTTTTTATTATTCTATACCTGGAGAGGAACATTTTGATTATAAAAAATAACAGGTTCTGATTTAGATTGTGTAGCACCCATATTATCTTTCAACTATTAAAAAAGAGCTACAAAAGAAAAAAAAAAAAAAAAGCTGTTAAGGAAAAAAAAAAAATAACCCCTTCAAAAAATAAAAATAAATGTCGTCACAAAAGGGGAACTTTTTGATAAAATTGGTTACACGCAGCTATTTCACGTTTTTACTCAAAACAGCGGAATTAGTTGGCCAGGATTTGATTATGCTCTCACTATCGTTACACGAATGTCTTTTTATAAGCACATAATACCCACTTTACATTAAATATCAAGAAATGTATAATAAGCATCGTGGAGGAAACATTGGCTGTGTTTATTTTTTTATAAATGAGGATGGATTAAAATTTTGAAGAGGAAATTTAATATATATATGGTTATAAAAACTAGGCTATTAATGGAAATCCATACTTTGCACAAATTATTTCATATTAAAGTCAACAAAACTCCCATTTGTTTACTACATATCATAAAAATAGATGAAAACATCAAAGCATTATTATATACATATAATAAAATTTTACGATAAAGAAATTTAAATACTATACGTGATATAAAATTAACTGTTTTGTTAAAAATAAGTTCTTCCTTGAATTTTTTTGTAAATTAATTTATTGTAAATCCCACAGTAATTAACTTTTCTCATTTTTTAATCTAACTCTACTAAATATTGTACATAATTACATCATATTACCAAAGGTATTAGTATTTATAAATAAAAAATTTAAGTTTTTACAGAAATATTATAAAAATTTTAAGAATAACGTAAATGTATATATTCCATATCTTTGTCCAACGTGTTGAGCTCCTTTATTTTATTTATTTAAATCAATTAATATAAAAATGTATTTTTTTATTTTTTTTAAAAAAAGAGTTTCAAAAATCACAGTTAAAGGCTATATGTTTTTATATCTAAATTTTTGTCACTCTGGTTTTTTATGAAGAAGAACATTGGGATTTTTTTTGACGATAAACGATACTGTGAATCTATTGGGATGTTAATTGTTATACAATGATACTTTTAATTAATTATAAAGAAAAATGATTGTAAAACAATCAATATCACTTGCTTTCGTGTAATAAATATTAATATTTTTGTGAATTTGTGTAAACATACGATTCACAAATGACCCTCTCACTCTTGACATGTTCAATCCCAGTTCAAAAAAAGAGAGATCAAAAAACTATATAAGAAGCATGAAAATTAAAAGAAAAAAGAAAAAGAAAAACAAGCTCTTTCCTCTTCAAATATGAAATTCTTATCCTCTTCTGTTACAGTTCTTGTATTGGCTGCTTTCTCCAGTGCTAGTATCATCCCTAAATCAGTTGATGCTACATCTACTTATACACTGTGTGGTGATCCTTCTACTCACCTTTTAGCGTAAAAAAAAGAGATTGCATCGCAGTTTTATTTTAGATTAGTGTAAAAAGAAAATAAAATAAATATCAAATTATTAACATTGAATAATTTATATTTTATATAGTGTTACCTCTGCTGATTATAATCCAAAACCACCAGTAGCCGGTAAGCCCCTTACAGTTGCTGTTGCTGGTGATTTAAAGGCAAATATTGATCAAGGTGCTTCTATCAAGGTTACTGTTAGCGCTGGTGGATTGACAGTATGGCAAGATACTTATGATGTTTGTCAAGAAGCTGAAAAAATAGGCAAATCATGCCCTTTAGCCCCAGGACCATATGAATTTAGCAAATCCGTTACTGTGCCATCTATTATTCCTCCCGGAACGTACACTCTCAAAGCTGCCGCAACTACCGTCGATGGTAAAGCAATCACCTGTATTGAAGATAAATTTACTATTTAAATCAAATTGATATTTGATTTTTTAAAGAATAGTATATTTTAAACTAAATATTCAACAATATATATATAGTTACTGTTTTATTCTTTTTACCAATGTGTTATTAATATGTATGCTTAATAAAATTCTTATTTTTTAAAGACGTATAAATATATTAAAAAATCAAATATTTCCTATATAACAGCTTTTATTAATATATAAATATTAAAGCAAAGAAAAGGTTGAGAGTTCGAAGCAAGTTATATCATACTTTTAAAATTAGCATTTACTAATTTTGAAACTACTTTTGAACCTAAGAAATAAGTTGCAAACTTTTTTAAGCTAGCTTTGAGCCAAGTACAGAATATGCAGGCTTAGTCATAAGTACGTACTTTTTTTAATATACACTAACCATCTCATCTTTTCTCACTGGTTTCTTCTTTTGTAATAAATTTGCACCTTATTTTTTATTACAATTTTATTATACACTTTCTATAAATTGCATACTTTTCTTCTCATATCTATCTTAATTCACCTCTACTAATAACCCAGAATTAGAATCCGATCTATGCCACGTTCAAGAATTGTTTATGTCTTACAAAAAAAATCCTGCATTGATAATTTTTTTTTTGTTAGAACTTTATTTTTTCACTCATTCTGGATATCAAAAAAATGTGACGACTATATAGATTTCAACTTTTTTTTAAAAAAAAAAAGGGAAATAATTCTTTCTTTCTTTCTCTTACTTTATATGTGTAAATATTTATTTATATATATAGATATATAAATAAATAAATAAATATCATTATTTATACATACTCTATTTAAATATATATATATATATATATAGATACATATATATATATATATATATTAATATTTAATTTTATACAAAGGCTTAATATCTCAATTCAAATTCCATGGGACAACTAGATCGGTAAAATAATATAGCATTAATATCTGAGAGCAATTTTTAAAGCAATACATATATATTTATATATATATTATTTGTTTGACTTTTTAGACAACTGGAAAAGTTACGACAAGGCGAAATTATCACAGAACAAGAAGTAAAAGAACTTTGCAGTAAAGCAAAGGAAATATTAATCGAAGAAAGTAATGTTCAAAGAGTTGATGCTCCTGTTACGGTAAATAAAAACCCCTTTTCCAACATGATGATTAAAAAATATTATAAGCATATAATGTCATTTATTATAATCAACTTTTATTTAAAAAATTGGTTTTAGATCTGTGGAGACATTCATGGTATTATTCAAATTAATAAAGGAACACGAAATGATGGAGTTGTACTAGAAGTATATAAAAATTTCGATTTTATTCATTTTTTATAGGCCAATTTCATGATTTAAAAGAATTATTTAGAGTTGGTGGTGATTGCCCTGAAGCTAATTATTTATTTATGGGTAAACTAGGCGAAAAATATGATATTATAAATTATACTATTAAATTTTTATAATCTATTTTAATCTATACACAGTATATTAATTTTATTTTATTTTATTTTGTTTTATTTTAGGCGATTTTGTGGACCGAGGATTTTATTCTGTGGAAACATTTTTGTTATTGTTAGCTCTGAAAGTAAGATATCCTGACCGTATCACTTTAATTAGAGGAAATCATGAATCAAGACAAATTACACAAGTGTACGGATTTTATGACGAATGTCTACGTAAATATGGGTCCTCTAATGTATGGCGTTATTGTTGTGATATTTTTGATTATTTAAGTTTGAGTGCTATTATTGATGATAAAATATTTTGTGTTCATGGCGGTTTATCTCCTACAATTAATACTCTAGATCAGATAAGAACTATTGATAGGAAGCAGGAAGTGCCTCACGATGGCGCTATGTGTGATTTACTATGGTCAGATCCAGAAGGTAAATATACATGCGCATGTACATATATATATATATATATATTCTCTTTTACTAATAATATGTATAATAAATCTTCTAATATTGATATAGAAATTGATGGCTGGGGATATAGTCCAAGAGGTGCTGGATATTTGTTTGGCGGTGATGTTGTTGATACCGTAAGTAGTCAGATATCAGATAAATAATATTAATGATATATAGATAGTATAGTTTTTTAATATCATATATTTAGTTTTTACATACAAATGAATTAGAATTGATAGCTAGAGCTCATCAACTAGTTATGGAAGGCTATAAGCTGATGTTTAATGATAAAATTGTAACAGTATGGAGCGCCCCTAACTATTGTTACAGATGTGGTAATGTTGCAGCAATATTAGAATTAGATGATCATTTAAATAGGAACTATAAAATTTTTGAAGCTGCTTCTCAACAAGATTTTCTCGGATTACCTGTAAAGAAAACACCTGATTATTTCCTTTGATTATATTTTATGTGTTTAACCCCATATATATATACATATACAATAATAATAGTAATAATAGTAATAATAAAATTAATTAAATCTGAAAAAGTAATAGCTTTGGGCTTCATATTAAATATAGTATATATGTGCTATGTAAAATCAATCATTATTTTTATGAATATCTCTGTTCCAAAATTAAAAACTCAGCTATTAATTTTTTTAGAAAAGTAAAAATATTGAAACCATTTCTTTTTCTTTTAATTTTAAAATGACAAACAATACCATATTAAAAAATCAATGTATCAATAACATAACATGGCAACCCCAAGGTGGTTTAGCCTTTATTTTGAATAAAAATGACATTAAATTATATTCAGCTGCGAACAGCATGATAATCAATATTCCACATGGAGTACAAACTTTTAATAACGAACCAGACAAGTAAATAAGATAACTATATAAATAGATTCAATCTATTCCTAATTTTATATTTGAAAACTATCATGAATTAGTAAATTTTTTGTTGAAACCTTTTTTTTTAGAAAAAACGATGAATTACTATTACAACAACTAGAAAATGATATATGCAATATTATGCGTGAACGTGTTTTAGCTGGATATTTTATGAATGTAAGTAATCAGATTTCAGTTAATTAATATATGTATTTATAACAAAAATAAATGCTTATTTATACAATATAATTATTAGGGAAAACAAAATAAAACTATTATTAAAAATAATAAACAATTAGAAGAGGTATGGGCATGGATTGAAAGTAAGTAAATTAATAAATCCTATATGATATAACAATGTATGGTATGCTAATTACCGACAATATCTTTATATTAGATGCAAATGAATTAACAAACAAGACAGGACAATTTAATAATATGGATCATCAGCTAAGAGGAATTTACAATATCTGGACAGGTAAATTTTAATAACTTTATAAAATGGTTAGATTTTAATAGCATTGGTAATAATTATAGTATTTATAATAATGACATATTTTTAATTTAGGATCGCAAGGACGTAAATCGTCACCATCTAGTACACCAAGGCTGGAAAACTCATTGTCATCTCCTAAACAAAAGACAGTATCTAACATTAAAGGGAAGAAAAAAGACGCAGTACAACCAATCTCACCAGACATTGACTCATTAAACAATAGCTCATTATATATTATTCCAACAACTTTAAAATTAGATCAACGAAGGTATGCATTAAATATATGCGGGTTTGATATAACAAATGAGGAGTTAGAACAAAAAATCAGCCAATTGGAAATAAAAGGCGACTATGATAAAGCAGCAGCATGGTCAGTGTTTAATGGACAAATAAATAGAGCTATCCAAACACTCTCACATAATCAGTTAGATCGACAACATAAATTAATGTCAGCTATATTGGCCGGCTATCTATCAAATACAAATAAGGAAGAACCAAATAATATATGGCAACAATTATGTACTTCTCTTAGCCAAGATTTATCAAATCAGCCTTATTTAAAAGCTATATTCTCATTTATTGCATCTAGTCAGTGGAATCATGTTTTAATGGATGATGAAATACCTTTGAAGGAAAGACTAGTTATAGCCCTTAGATTTTTGGATGATGATCAGGTATTTAGTATATAAATATACATGAAGTACATAATAAATATTAAAGTATAAACTAAGAAACCGAAAAATCTATTCGTTATGGTAGTTAACGATATACTTTGTTCGATTAATGGATACTATGATTGCTGATGGTAATATATCTGGACTTATTTTGACTGGATTAAGCACAACTCGCGGCATAGATTTATTAGAAAGAATGGTAAATAAAAATGGTGATATTCAAACAGCTGCTCTACTTGTCAGCTTTGTTGTTCCTAGAAGGTTACAAGATGCCCGTGCTGAAGAGTGGATTGAAAGGTACTATATATATATATATATATATATATATATACATATTAAAAAAAATGCGTATTAAGGCATTATTATTACTCTTTAGCTATAGACTATTATTGGATAGATGGCAATTCTGGCACTCAAGAGCTAAGTTTGATATTGAAAGAGGAAAATACTTGAACGCATCGGAAGATATTGCACCACCCCAAGTTTATGTAAGATGTACATACTGTGCTCAAACATTAGGTCATAGCCTTTTAGCTCAGAATTTACGTAGTCGTGATGGAAAAAGAATGAACGTCCAGGCAAATATATCACCTTCAGGTGGTGGTCGTATTAATGGGAAACAGAAGGTAAACTATTTACATATATTAATTTATACTGCGAAACATTACTCCATATTGATATATCCTTGTTTCAATACATTTTAGGCAACGGTATGTCCTAGCTGCCGCAAGCCTTTGCCACGATGTGCGCTATGTTTATTACATATGGGTACCCCCATTGACTCTATAAGACAAGCCATGATATCCAATGATGCAAACCAAGGTAACATGAATTAAATAGAAAGTAAATACATATTTTTATTTTATTATTATCAAAATTTTATTTATATAAATTACAATAATTTAGATCCATCCAACTTTGATTTATGGTTTACTTGGTGTCAAACATGTAGACATGGTGGCCATGCTATACATATGCTCGATTGGTTTCAAAATCATACAAGCTGTCCAGTTAGCAATTGTGCGTGTCAATGTCAGATTTTTACAGAATAAACAAGACAGTTGGTTTAACTGATATTATGAATTTATTTTATTTAACAAATATAAAATAATAATTTACGTATATACACATTTATAGGATATTTAAAAGGGTTATGGTATATTATCAGTATTAAAATTAATAGCATCAACTTGAGTTAATATAGAAGAAATTGTCATTACATTTGGTTTACCTGTTAAAAAAAAAAATTAGCTTTATATAAACTTCTATATTATATCTATTTTTACCTTTTTGAAATGACTCTTTTTTACATAAACATTTTTGATGAATACGATGTTTTTCTCTTTCTTCTCTGCATTTACTACATTGGCTAATAGGTCTACCTTTTTTTCGTATTGGCAAAAGATTGCGCTCAGTGTGCTTACATCTTGTTGATCGATGACCCTATACAATAAAAAAAAAATGAGCAAATTTTGCCATTTGGTAGATTAATTGTATATGATGAGGTTTTTTTTCTTTTGCATAAAATATTTTCAAGATACCTTAACACACGCTATTTAAAATAATGACAGTATTTATGATTTTATATAAAAAATAGCAATTAGTGTTGCATTTATATACATTATTATTTATTATACGGTATTTTTATTACAGGTACAAGCATATTTTATATTATTTATGAGGATCATTATTGTATTATTTTATAAACAACTTCGAGTATAATAATTAGTTTAAAGTTTTATAAAATAAAGAAAAAATAAAAAAACTCTTTTTTATTGAGTCCTTTTATACAAAAAGAGTATTTTTCTTTATTTTTTTTTTGAGATATTTTTTTAAAACCGATCGAGGCATTTACATCGCTCGAAATGGAAATTAAAAAAACTCTTTATAATAATACTACGCAAAAAAGACTCACGATCCCTTTATTATCGTTATTATTATTATTATTATGTCACATTTTGTTATCACTACCTATTATATAAAGCACCATGTATGTATATAATCCTCTACTAAATCCGCATTTTTCTATGAAAAGTACTTTTTTTCCCTTAAGTCACTTTTTATTAATAATAATATTAATAATAGCATGGCTCATTCCGTTACAATCGGGAAAATCTATTCGAATATTAAAATGAATAACTTTATAATAAATATGTATAAAAAATAAGATATAAAAACAGTATAACTTGAAGTTTGAAAGAAATAAAAATCAGGGGCAGCTTTTTGCAATTTTTTTAGCCGTAAAATATCATTTTTATAAAAAAATTTAAATTATTTTTTACTGATTGATATATAAAAAATAGTATGACTATATTTCTTATTTTTTATATTAAACGACACTGTATTAAATGAATAAGTAAAAATAGGGCATGTTTAAGATAATTTTTGATCTTTGAATTCATATAGAACTTTTTTTACGGCTTATTTTCAAGCTGTTTTTTATAAAACATTGCAATATTTTTAGTCATGTTTTATTATAAAAATGAACAGTTTTGTTTCCATAATCTATTTTTTATTTAATTAGCACAAAAAATAAAAGGTATACTTATTTGCTATTAAAAAATCAATTGCAATAGGATTTTTTAAACGATTGATAGATATTATCACAATTTTTTTCTAATTGGTTTGCAATTGCTCTATCAATATTTAAACATTGCTCTTCAATAAAAGACTTTCCCCATCGATCTGTCGAAGCCAAATAACGAACTATATAATCCAAATTAGATAATGGTTCCAAGGCTACAAAAATATCAGCAAAAGCACCATTATAACCTGTTATATTTTGTGAAGTAACGCCGATCCATCTCATTATATAATGTAATAGTTTCCTTAATTCTGTGATCCATCGAGGTAAATCGCCTATATTACTAGCCACTACGCCAGGTGATGTTGTAAAACAAGATATAGGTAAATTTAATTTTTGATATTTTTCATGGCATGCTACTGACAACAAATCGCAAGCCCACTTTGAAGATTCGTAGGGAATAACACTATTTATTTTCACATTAGACAAACATACTTCTATTTTATATATACCTTTTTTTTTAAAAAAAAAACTCTACCTTTTAATTCCTTGCCAATCATTAATATTAAAACATGATGAATTTGCTGTTATAGAACTTGCCCATATCACCCTACCGTCGCCAGAATTGATTAATAGTCTTTCCAATTCTCTAAGCTGTAATAAATAAAAATTAGCTTGCAATATTTAAATATATGATAATGTTTATTAATTTACCATAACATAATGACCAAGCACATTAGCCGCAAATACTTTCCCAATTCCATTTTCATTAATTTCGCCAACTGCCTGATTGGTAGCATCAGCTTTTTCAATTAGGCCGACAGGATCGAGTAAAAGCATCGTTATCGTTTGCTTCCAATTAATTCCTATGGCACTCAAGATTCCAGCATTACAAAATAAATAATTAATTGAGGTGTACCTAATATTTACAAAGTTAATATCATAAATAAAGAAATCTAAATGTATGTATATGTACTTCTTATATTACATATAATAACATTTACTTATTTTTAATTGCATCACAAAATTTGAATACAGATATCATATTCCCAACATCGACAAGTTCAATCTCGATATTAGCATGAGGGAATTCTTCTAATAATTTATCTCTTGCTTGATTAGCACGAGAGGCATTTCTACAAGCCATCACAATTATTAAATCTTCAAAATTACTTTGCTGGTTTAATAAATGCTGAATAACGCCATAACCCACTCCACTATTGGCACCAGTTATGATTGCACAATGTTTCATTTTTTAAATGTAAACAGATTAATAGAGATTATTATAGATAATTATATTTATTCACAAAAAGAAAGAGACATGTAATTATTTTTTAAAAAATTTAAGTTTGAAAGAGTACCTTTCTTCAAAAAGAAGGCAAAATGATTGGATCTGTTATTATTTTTAAAACTCAATTATTTATTTTTCCAAAAAAGGAATATACTCGATCTTCATGGTTTAATTAGAAAATTCATTATCACATGTAAATAATAAACGTTTATATTATTGCTCTTAGTATATTTGATAGTATATTTTATTATTTAACAAAAAACGAAGGTAAATAAACAAATTATAAAAAAAGTATTTAATAATTACACAATTACAAAATGATTAATTATGCATAAAATTATCGAAACAGCAAGTGACAATCAGAAGGTATTTTATACTTTTTTACACTGTGTTACATAACCACAAGCAAACTAATAGTTATGTTCTATTTTACTAAATTATATCATGTACATAAACAAAAGGCTCAATTATAATGATAACAAATAATAATTAACTCATATGTATAAATGAAATGAGATCTATTGAAAAAATTATTTGTATCTGAAATTAATTAATTCATCATTTTCTTCATTGTAAAAAAAGAGAACTGTTTTATATATTCTCGTATTAAAGATATATCCAAAAGAAATTAACTTGGTATTTATTATAATATATATACATATAAATGTATATAGATATATGTTATAAGGCAAACTTAATTTCTAACTTTTAATAAGAATATCTTATCTTTTCCAATGTTACATCTCAGCATTGTTACTTAATTATTTAAGTTATATAAATTATATCTTTTTTATTATAAACTTTTTTAAAAAACCATTATAAAAAATATCATAAACTCAATTTATTATAATTATTGCTATTTTGTTTTTTAAAATGAAGTTAAATGAGCATTTGGATGAGAGAGACTCAGTTTTTTTAAAAAACGGACCTTAAAATACATTTCTCCTTTTTTTTTTTAAAAAAAAAAAAAACCCTTTTCTTTCCTTTCTTTTTTCGCTTTGTGATAATTAAATTGCATTTATTCTTTAATTTTGATGGATTTTGATGAAATTAATGAAAATTCATGCGAGGAATCTATTGATAGTAAGTAAATATACGACACACCTTTTTTCATTAATAATAATAGTAATAATATTCTACTATTAATAAACTATTTTTCTATTTAGACATTGTAGCAAATATATTTTCTTACGATGATATTAAAAGGTTTAATATGCTGGATGGATATTATTTCCATGATGCATTTTTTATATCACCAATAATTAGCATACAAGGCAATTATAATATTAAAAAGTAAGCAACTGTAATATTAAAAATTAAATAGCTTAATATTATTGTTTCCATGAAAATAATAATTAAACAAAATATTCATTTTTTAAAAAATAAAATAAAATAAAAATAAAATGATTAGTGTATTTTTATTGTGGAAGGCATTAAATAAGCAAGAACCAACTATCGACAATGTATGTTTTGATGGAGAAACTTGTGTTATCTATTTAACTCAACACTTAAAACCAAGAATATTTCCTTGGATTAGTATTAATATACCAGTAATAGTAACATTATATTTTCGTGAAACAGACTTGGATAGTGGATTATGGAAAATATATTTACATGAAGAAACATGGACAATAGAAGGAATGATTCAATCAGTGCCTTTATTGGGATATTGGTATAATAATATAGTAAAGCATTTATCTGGTAAATTAATGGTGTATTCTGGAAAAATGCTACATTCTGCAAATGAAACAGCACTAATATTAAATACAAGGAATCAGGAAATCGAGTATGAAACTAGAAAACTGGCTCAGGAAAACGCAATAATCCGCTCATTATCTACTTCGTCTTCAACAGGTACGAGCTATTTAAACGACAATGGCAAGGATGAATTATTTATTACGCCTACATCATCATCTTCACTACTTAATACCAACAATTCACATAATGATTATAAAATTCCCAATACGATTTTATAATATTTTATATTTATTCCTTTATTACTACTATTATTATACCTATTATAATAACCACTTATTTTCTCGCTTTTGCTGCAACTATTTTGAACTATTTATAAAACTTAAGTATAATTATATACTATTATTATATTATTTATAACAAAAATAAAATAATAAAATACGCTGTTAATTCTTTAAATATCATTTCAATATCTATTTACAGTATATTTTAATAATAATATAAAGTAAATATATAAGGATATTATTTCTTTATTTATTCTCACTAAAAAATGCATTCTAAAGCTTGTACGTATTAAGTGGTTTAAAACAAGCCAATCAAGCTGGTTTTTATAATTTAGATTTCGATTTTTTTTTTTTACCTTTTTTTTTTCATTTTTATTTTACTTTATGGATATTGAAAATAGGGAAATAGGAGATCAACTTGGTAAATAAAATATTATTGGGATCTAGATCAATGTATTAATTGAAAATACTTTTATCATTATTGTTAATATTTCTAGAAGAACTGTTTTCACAAACGTTTACGTTGTTTCGGTCAACACCTTTAGTGAATTTTTTACAAAAGAAAAAAAAAGATATAATCCGAAGTTTACAAAAAAAATTAGTAGATATACTAGATCTTAAAGCAGATAGAAATATAATGGGCCCACCTTTAATAAATACTCTAATGGATATTCAATTTCAAAATATGCAAATTGATGACTGGGAAGCAGGTAATGGAGATAAGTGTGTTCAAAGACGAGTTTTATTAAGTTATTAAGGTATTAAAAAACTGGTTTAATTTTTTATTATTAGTGGATCCTACACAAGTTGCTCTGGAAGTTACTATTAAGTTATGGATGAAAGGACAAGAATTGCCTAATATTCACCGATTTATATTTTTACCAGCTACTGTAAAAAGAAAAGATCCACTTGATCCAGCTACAAGAGATTACCCTTTAATATTAGTGAATTCAAAGAATATTGACGTTGTCAACATAGTAAAAGAATGGTTACAATTATATTTCGGTTGTCATATTACATCATTATATGTTCTTGGTAGTACTATGTCCGACTTGATAAATTGGTGGGCAGCTTCTCTTGTTCGAATGAAAGCTTGTAATATGTTTACATATACACAAAAATATATATTTATTAATATCTATTATACTTATTAATTACTGTTTATCTTACTTTGTAGTTGAAAAATACTCAGCTTTATCTGAAAAAAACTGTTTGGAACTAACATTTGAAATACTCACTATACAAGAAATATCAACTATGACAGTCCAGATACCAATGAATCAATTAATTAAAATGCATAGATTGTAAGCCTTAATAAACGCATAAATAATTAGACATATATATATATATATATATATATATATATATGTACTATTGTTATTATAAAAATGAATTTAATGGGATTATTTTACAATAGGATTTATGGCTCAAAAATATCAATACTGGATTTTATTTATGATTATATTTATGAAACAACAAAGATTAAAGTGCGTAATTTCAGTATAAGTCGAGTAGGGACCCCGATTGCTTATATATCAAATAAAGGCCAATTGAAGGTATAGTAACTTTAATATAAACAGTAATAAAGAAATATTAAAATAATATTAATACCAATATGATTGTATAGTTACTACCAAATGGATTTCCAAGACACCAACATATTGCTCTACTATCAGAACTAAATGATTTGGCCGGTACTCTTTTTTAAAAATAGTTTATTTATAACGTTTACTTGCTCATGTGTATATATTGTAACTTGATAATAAAATTATTTTTTGCATAGATTAATTTTTTTTTACTATTTTGGTTGGTCAATAATCCCCATCCGATATTTTTGTTTTCCGATTTTTTTTAAAAATTTATATGTATATTTTTTTTTCCTCTCTCTCATTTATTTTATTTTTTCCTTTGATATTATTACTACTATTATATTTAATTCTAGTATTATTTTAGTCTTTATCATCACTTTCATTCCATATTTTGTACATATAAAATAGTAGTTTTATTATCAGTTCATGAAGGAATCTTCTCAGCCTAAAGCATTAAACATATTACGACCGAATCAAGTAATATCATCTGCAAAGAGTACAACATCTTCAACCTCTAATGTCATTCCTAATAGAAAGCCTCGTGTTACCACTTATATATCTACAAATAATGATAAACCATCACTTAATATTTATCATCCACCTCAAAAAACTTCCAGGACTAGTTATAATGAAAAGCTTAAAAATAAAAAATCTTCGAGCAGTATAAATAGTAGTGTAATATCTAACTCATCAGTACATAGTCAACACTACCCATATACATCTTCTACTGTCTCTTCTAATTCACATTATTTACCAAATAATAATAATATTAACAACAATAATAATATTCAAAAAGATAGACCCACTATTGAAATTTATAAGCCTGGTACAGCCCAGCTACAAAGATCAAATTATCCAAAACCATCTTCCATGACTAAATCATATACAGCACCTATCATTGTACCTACAACAAACACCTTTAATAATGGTAACAATGGCAGTAGTAGTAGTAATAATAGTGGTAACGTTACTACTAATATCAATAGTACTAATAGTAACATAAATAGTAATAGTAATATCAACAATAAAACTAATAATAATAAAAACAATAAACATTATACAACGGCAGCCACTCAATCACATCAAACATATCGAAGTATTAATAATAGTAATTCCCAACTTTATCATATCACAACTAATAGTAATAATTATAGTAGTATATCTATTGATCATCAGATTGCTATCACTTCACCAACAAAAATATCTATTTCCCAATCTTCTTCAACCTCTACTTTATCAAGTGAAAGTAGCCAAAAAAGCCATCTAAAACAACAGTCAATAAATAATACAGGATATAGTTCGACAGAAGACGAGAATCAAGAGGAGGATGATAACAATTCACAATCTTCACAGTCATCCCATGAGGAGAATATATTGAATGAAGCACGTGTCAATAGAAAGGTAAAACTTATTTCTGCATTAGAGGTGGCTTTTTTATTGACTAATTGTTTACATATATATACATATATAGATTGCCGATTTAGAGATATCAAACCAATCTTTACTAGCTGTCAACGCCATGTTAGAATCAACTGTAAAAAAGCAAGCATCTGAAATGGCAAAATTAAAAAAAAGGATTCAATTTGGTAAATGTGAAACTAATAGTGAAGGTTCAAACGTATTATTGGATAGTAACGAGTTGATTCAGCCGTTACCAAATTCTGATTTATCTGAAGACGAATGGGAAAATGATAAATCGTTTCAAAGATTGTGTAGAATGACAGATAGTTTAATCGAACAAGCACAGTTAGCCATTAATTTTGAATATAAAGGTGCAGGTCGTGTTATCTCAGTGTATAGTAATGACGATGGCAATTATACTGCAGACGATAATCATGAATAATAGTATGCAATACACACATATATATATATTCTTATAAATTATTTTTACACACATACATTCTCTCAATATACCATTTTTTATTTTCAATATATTACTTATTTTCTTTTAAATTCGAATTTTTTCGTAATGTATATTTATTTTAATATACCAAATATTCTGCTTTTTTAAAATAATATCAATAAAATAAAAAACATATCTAATAAATAAATAAATAAATAATATTTAATGTAATATTATATAATCAATTAATTTGTAGGAGGAGGAGGTTGATCAAAAATTGATTTTATAGATTTTGTATATGTTGATTGTTGCTGACTTGAAGTGGATGGCTCAGTAGTCAATAAAGTTGATACAGAATGGTCTGAATGATTATTTGTTTCTGTAATATCTGCATAGCTTTGTAATTGTCGTCCTTGATTTATATCAGGGGAAATATTGGGTGCTGGGTGTGTTTTTTTGTTTGTACTACGCTTTACTCTAATACCATTAATTATAACAATTATACAAGTTAATATATAAATCGCTAAATTTGAATATAATTATATATAAACGTATGTATATGATGTGAGTTCTTACCTTTTTCTCATTTGACGATATTCTAATTCCTTTTCATCATCTGAAAATTCCATCTCCTATAAAAGTTGGCTTTATCAGTGTTCGAAATTATAAAATACCATTTATATAACTATATATATATATTATTTAAATAAGCTTACATTTTCGTCAATTTCTTCATCGTACTCATTGCTTGCATCAGATCCTTTTATCAATTTTAATACTTCCACCTGTACAGTTTGTGATTTGGCATAAGATGGAACCCAAAAAACTTTTGTACCAATTGGCGCATTTGGCATTTCAGCCTTCGAATTGAATCTAACACTATAGAAAGGTCTTGCAATTGGCCCAAACGTTTCAAAGATTTCACCGAGCATACTTCGATCTTCAAAGCATAGCAAAGACTCCATATTTAATACATTTTTGGGGTCAATATAACTTTGTATAATTATTGCTTTATCAATGATATTTAATACATCTCCAATATATTCAATGCTAATATCAGGTGTAATAATATATTCTGGTATATCAATCCTTGGGATATCTAACATTTCATGCTTAGTTTTTGCTGGTGTTGATGCAAAACCATCATCATCATCTTCGGCTACATTACTAAAATTAAATAAAATAAAATAAAATAAAAATATAAGTTATGAATATAATTTAAGATATATGTATAATATACTAACTAGTTGCTTTTGTCATTTTCCGCATTGGTCAAAGAATCGTCGTCAGAGGACAGTTCCAAGTCACTACTTTCATAACCATCTTGATCTTCCATTTTGTTTTCAATTGCAGTGTCCAATAAATCTTTTACAGAATCTTTTGTTTCCTAAATAATATTGTGGGTTACTGTTTGATCAAAATATTCATAGAATTTAACTTCTTTTGTATATTATTACTACTATTTAAACTACTAGTTACCAGTTTATTGTTGTCACATTTTGAAATTTCTGATTCTAAATCATTACTAGCACCGGAGAATCCAATCGTTGTTGTTTCTGTATTGTCATTTCTAGCAGAGTCAATTTCGTCTTTATTGATAATTGATTCTGGATCCATTTTATCGATTTACAACAAAAAAATAAAAAAAGTTTAAAATTAAAAAGGAAATAAAATAATTTTTTTCCAAGAATTTTGTGTCTTAGTTATGTCGGAGTCCCAAATACAGAAAATAATCTGGAAGGCTTCAGTAATTAGTGTCCAATATATAACTACAAAATTGTAATCATATCAACGGATTAATGGCTACAGTAATTTATAATAAATAATTTAATAATTTATTTATGATACATAGGCTTTCAGTTATTATTTTTTCATTTCATTTCTTTTTTTTTATTAATTATTAAAAATAATGGCAGAAAATCGATGCTCTCATCATATTGTTTCATGGAATGTGCAAAGATATGGTACTGGAAATAACCAATCATGAGAGCAGTTACAATGAATAAGGGAAACCTGACAGTCATTTCAAAATCGCAATATTACGTTAATTCCTTATTATCAAATGATTTATGAATACATAGAAAGATATAGAAATAATAACATAGAAGGTAGTATTACAAGATGTATCCAAAGAATATGGTGATAAAATAACAATTCATACACGGTACACTAACCCTGAACTCTATATAAAGTATTTAATATATTGTTCGATGGATTTGATTTAACAGTTGTATGATTGATTGATTGATCCTATTTTAAAGT
The DNA here is from genome assembly GCA_025201675.1 of Cunninghamella echinulata. Classification (NCBI taxonomy): domain Eukaryota; kingdom Fungi; phylum Mucoromycota; class Mucoromycetes; order Mucorales; family Cunninghamellaceae; genus Cunninghamella; species Cunninghamella echinulata. The sequence continues at coordinate 35,617 of MU612039.1, forward strand.
TGTTATTGCTAATATAAATAATTCATTTGTCAAATCTCTTTTTAAATTATTCACCTAAGCCATCAATATTTATTTATCACTTTCTGCCATGTTGTAAAAGTAACTATTATCACTATCATTATTTTTATTTTTAAAAGAGTATATAGATAAATAAATAAAAGATATGTCAATAAATCAAACATATAAGTATATTAAAACGCACAAAATAGTATTTCCAGAAAAAAAAGATTTTCCGGTGAGCATTACAAAATCTTATTTTATGCTCTTAAAACTATTTGTTATTTAACTTTATTTATTTTTATATTAAGAGGATATAGATCTAGGATAAAGAGGTGTAAAAAAATGGATGTTTATTAAGTATTGATTTCAATTATTATTTTTATTATTTCCTTTTTTAGAAAAAGAAAGGGTAAAGCTGATTAAACTTTTTTTGGGGAGCTGGGTAGAAAAAAGTTCGTGCCTAGAATTCACACGCCCCAAGCCCAAACTAGTCCCACATAACATACACACCTACTCACACACATGCCCTATGAACTTTATAATTCAGTCATCCTATTCGCGTCCAAGTACATAGTATTATAAAATGGTTATATTATATTTAATATGTAATTTAAAAAATAAATAAAGCATCTTTTATATTTTAGTCGCAAAAATCAAAGCTTTTTTAAAAAAAAACTGGAAGGATGCGTCTTTAGTAAATCCTTAGAAATAATGATAAAATGAAATACATTTAAAAACAAATGTAATATTTACATTTCTATCAAAAAATTAAATATTTAATTGATTATTAGTTTTATATCAATAGTAATAATAGTAAAAAAAAAGAAACTATTTGCTGATAATACTAATATTATAATTTATGAATTTACACAATAATATACAAATAATAATTAAGATTATTTTTTTTAATTAGTTTTTTTAATTATTTTAGGATCAACTTCTGGTGGTTGTGCGCCAGTCAGATCAGTAACGTCCATATCAATCGCCTTTGGGGTAGATGGAGGGGTTACTATTTTAGATTTATACCCAAATTGTTGGGCGCGTTTCTTTTGTAGTTTTAATAAACTACTATAGGCCAATTTTAATAAAATGAATACTAGTAATCCAAGTATATAATGGATAAAATAAATGTTTTTCCATACTAGTAATATAGGATGTAAATAAAGCCCAATAAAAGATATTGACATAGTATTAACAATAAAAGCTGTAGAAATTACACCTAAAACATCATAAACGGATTTTCTTAACATCATTGATTGGTTTTTATCGTTTAACATAAATGGTCGAATCAATCTTCGTGACATTCTACCAACATTTTGAAATAATGCCAACGATAAAAACATGACTAATATAAAAATATACAAGTGTTATTTCACATCCTATTCTTTATATCTTATAATACATAATTATAATTAACAACTTACTATAATAACCGGGATAAAAACCATGCCAGAATGCAGAAACTGCATAAGTAGTTAATGTACTCTTTAATCCAGCTTTTTTATTTGGAGGAGTAACACGTAGGTACACGTAATTTTTCAACCATTTATTAGCACTCATATTCCAGTTATCACTATACTCTTTAAGGGACTGTGCTAATTCAATATGGACAGCATTAATATTTGTCACTCTATCCCAAAGAGGTTTTCCTTTTTGATCATACCCATTAAACCCAAAACCACAGAGTACACATGCACCTTCTGATAAGAACCATACTGTATAATATTTACATCTTGTAACAAATGCAACTATTTGGATAAAGAGTAATCTGTACATATACATATATACTGTTAAAACTACACTATTCAAACATCTCAATATAGTTATGATTACTATTATGTTAAAATACATTACTTTTTTAAAAAAGAGTGAGCTTGCCATTCAGGTTTTAGCATAGAGGAAAAATTATATTTTGAAGAGCAAGATAGTAATATAGTAATAGAGATTAAACTTTTAGCAATGATTGTTAAAGTGGGTATAAGAGAAGATGGTCGTTTTTGCTTATCTTTTTGGCTTTCGTGTACAAAACGAAGGTAGTCCATAAATTCACAAGCAGGACCGACTAAATATCCCCCAAAGAATAGCATCCAACCACTGAACTCCAACACACTTGGATACTGACTGATTTTCATTTGATTATTATAGTCAGTTAATGGTAACTTTTTATCATTTCTTCCATCCCATATATTAAATCCATACATTGTCAACTTAATAGTTGCAATCATCATCATGCCGGAATAATCAAGTGTTGTGTCACCTGAGTTACCTTTTAATTGGCGATCAATGTGACTAATAAAAAAAGAATGTAATGATGAATGGATTTAAAAAAAATTGAAGTAAATAGATAGCAAATAATACACAACTTACCAAATGGACATAGAAATCATTACAAAAATAAAATTAATCCATGGCCCTCGGTAGCTATGATCGTATTTCATCCAAATATAAGAGAATAAACTTGTTAGAGATATATGAAGAAAGCCAATATATAATTTAAGCACTATTAAGGTTGTAAATAGAGCAATAGTAATGGAATATAAGTGTTTAACCGTAGGCTTTTCCAAGTTTCGATAAAACATAGCAAAAAAATAAGAGGATAAGATAGAAACCACCAGTTTTAATTGATCACCTGTTACTACACCTCCGCTCAGTAAATATGCTCCTTTATCAAATAGAGCATCCATATTTAATTGACTCTGTGATATTAATGGCAATAATAAACCAGTAAATAATATGGGTATTGTCAAAAAAAAAAAAAAAAAAAAAAAAAAAAAAAAAAAAAAAA
>MU612040.1:0-19100 GCA_025201675.1 Cunninghamella echinulata
CTTTTTTTTTTTTTTTACTTACCAAAAAAATGTGGGGATTGGGGGTACAAGAGAAGAACGAATGAAATAAAAGAAAGTTGAATCATTTAGTTTGGTTTGAATAATAAAAAAAATGTTGAGTCATGATATAAATGGAAAAAATCAAAAAAAGTTTATGCCACCGAGGATGCCGTGGAAGAGATCGGAGATAATTCATGTGATTGAATTCACTTTTTCTATGTTTTTTTATATATAAATTAATGAATATTTATAATCTTTTTGCCTTTTTTTACTTTTTTCATGAATCATCACAAATTCTTTTTATTTTTTATTATTCATGAATTTTATCATTATTATTTTTCTTTTACAAAAAAAAATTACGTATCCTTTTATTTTTTTAATTTTTTTTTTCTACCTATACCTTTTTATTTTTTAATAAATCTCATATATGGCTATTTTTTAAGAGTTAAGGAAGATCCATACAAAAATTGGGGATTTTATAAGGAAACATATCCAAAAGAAGGAATGGCTCCATATTAATTATTATAAACAAGTAGAAATTTTCAATTCATGTTGAAATGAATTATAATATAAATTGATTGGTTAAAAAAAGTAATATTGGCTGAACTTTAAGATATATATAGTAATTTACCATTTTATTATTAATGTCAAACACACATATAAATAAAATCGATTTATTTTTGTTATTTATGCGTAAAAAAGTCGAAGGTTTCTAAAAATTGGGGCGGTTTACTAGTCTATTCGGCGAAAGTTAGTATATATCGACTATTTCATAAAATCATAAAAACTTACACTTTCCTAGGGATAATACTAAGAAAATTATAAGAAATTAAATATTTTTTTAATTTTTTTGGGTGAGCACCGCTGTTAGTCAGGTTATTATACCAATACGAATTTAGAGTTATTAGTTGCATATAGTTCTATTATATACTAAAAGTATAGTTTATCCTTTTTACGAATTTTGTTTTAATACAATTTCTTTTATTTTTAGTTTATATAATTTAATAAAATAGCTAATCATAAATAATAGTTGAATATTTCTCGATATTTTATAATATAGTATTAACAGACTAATTTAATTTGGTCTTTTTTTTATTTACATTACGCTACAACAGGTTTTTTTAGTTGTAGCTGTGAAGGGATCATCTTGTTTTTCAATTTTTCCCCAAATAGAAGGTACAAGCGGATCTTTTGTTGAATTACAATATCTGATTAAGCTTAAAAAAAAAATACAAGTCAGAATACGCATCAATTTTTAATGCATGAAATGATATATTTTTTGTTTTATTTCTATTTTCTTTTATATATATATAATATTATATTTACCTTTCTGAAGCTTCACTAACAGCAATACATGGCATATCCAATTGCTCGTGTAATCTTTTATTATATTCTAATATACGACTTAATTTAGATTCGCTTATCTGTAATCTTTTAAAATTACTCATTCTTTTTCCTTTTCTTTTTTCTTTTTTTTTTTTAAAAAATAAAATAAATAAAAAACAAAGTTAAATTATAAGAAAAACAAAAAAATCGAGTATAAGAAGGAAAAAAGAAAATAAGGTTATATATAAAAACAATAGTTTATTTTAGATTTATGGAAAATATATTAAAAAATAAACAAAAAAAAAAGAAAGAGAAAGAGAGAGAAAGAGAAAAAATTTTTTTTCGGCAACTTTTTTTATTTTTTTTCAAGGTATCAGTGGTATCAGATTTTTTTTTTTTAGTACGCATATTATATATACATGTTTTAATGATGAAAATGCGGGAGAGTACCTACAATTATCATGACCAAAATCACTAATATGAGGATCAAACATGATAAACAGCTGCAAAAGATCCATCTTCCTTGTTGAAACACATGGACCCAGCTTGATAATATATATTTCCATCGACTAAGAAATGGTTTTTTCATTATAGTGGACCAAGAATCATCATCATTATTATCATTAAGATGATGATAAGGAGGGAAAGATATTAAATCAGAATAACTTGGTGGTGGCGATGATAATTCAGTATTATTATATTTATATGGAAGAGCTTTATATGCTGGAGGGGGTATATTAATAAGCGTATCTTTTGTTATGGATGATGTTGATGAAGATGAGGATGATGATGGAATGGTTTTCATTTTATTTCTTTGGATTAAAAAAGTTTAAAAATAAAAGAAAAGGAAAGGAAAAAAAATAAAAAATAAAGAATATGGTATAATTCTTTTCTTAATAATACGAATGATCTTTTTTATATTTGTTTGATCAAGAGAAGTTTGCATTAAATCAAGAGTTGATTAAAACCCCGGTTTTTATTATTATTATTTAATGATTTTATATATATATATATATATATATATATATATATATATATATTAAAAAGAAAAGATTTATATAGGCATAAATGTTCATAAATAACTTGTATATTAAATAAAAAAAATCATTTCATCATTTTATTTAGTATCATTTTATTATTTATGCCTACTGGCTATTTCTTTTTTTTTCTTCCAAAAAAGGATTCGTCCTCCGCTTTTAATTTTTATTTGGAAGAAAAATTTTTTTTTGTTATTATTTTCTTTTCCTTCTCCTTTTCTCTCACTTTTTTTTTCTTTCTTTGATTGATTAAAATATTTATATTCTATATCATGGCTCATAATGAAAATAAACCAGCTGGTATGACCAGTAAGGATTATTACTTTGACTCCTATGCTCATTTTGGTAAGTTCTATATATATTAATAAAAAAAATAAAAATAAAAGATAGATCGGTCAAATCAATCTAAATATGAACTGACTTGAAAAAATTTATTACTTTTTATTATTATTATGTTGGCTATATGAAACTATGAAGGTATCCACGAAGTAAGTTAAATATAAACAGAAAGAAAATAACAGAGAGAGAAAAAAGAAGTAGGAGAAGAAGAGGAAGAAGAACAAAAAGAAGAAAAAAAGATATATGTAAAGAGTATCTTTTATTTATTTTTCCATATATTTATTATTATTATTATTGCTATTATTTTAAATAAATAGGAAATGTTAAAGGATGAAGTACGTACAGAAACCTATCGTGATTCTATCTATGCCAATAAACATTTATTTGAAGGTAAAATAGTGTTGGATGTTGGTTGTGGTACTGGTATTTTATCTATGTTTGCTGCTAAATCAGGTGCTAAACACGTTTATGGTGTAAGTTAAAAAATCATTACTTTTTTATTTTATGAAGAGGAAAAATAAAAAAACAAAAAGGTAATAATGGATGGTTGGATTTAAAAAATAATGATCCTTTTTTTTTTATAGATTGATATGTCAAACATCATTAACCAAGCACGTGAGATTGTAAAAGATAATGGACTCTCTGATAAGATTACTTTAATTCAAGGAAAAATGGAAGAAGTTGTATTACCTGTTGATAAAGTTGATATTATTATTTCTGAATGGATGGGTTATTTCTTACTCTATGAATCTATGTTGGATACAGTATTAGTAGCTCGTGATAAATACTTGGTAAATATTAAAATGATAATAGTAATATATGTTTAGAATATAGAATGGTTAATAAATATTTATTCATTTCATTTTATTTATTAAATAACAATATTATTATATAGGTTGAAGGTGGTATGATTTTCCCCGATAAAGCTACCATGTATATTGCTGGTATTGAAGATGGCAAATATAAGGATGAAAAAATTAATTGTAAGTATTTTTTATTTTTTCAATAAAAATAAATAAAGTTATATAAATTAACATTATATATTAATAATTAACACTTTTTTCTTTCTTTCTTTTAGATTGGGATAATGTATATGGATTTGATTATTCATCTATCAAAAAAATCGCTAGAAGAGAACCATTAGTTGACTGTGTTGAAGGTTCTTCCATCTTTTCTGACCATTGTGCTTTTAAAGTAAGTAATAGTAGTATACATATATGATTCAACATGGAATGGTTATTCATTTTATATTTTATTTCTTTTTATTTTTTAAAAAAGGAAATTGATATTTTAACTGTCAAAAAAGAAGATTTAACTTTCAAAGTACCTTTCAAGATTACAGCTACACGTGATGATTACTTACACGCATTCATCAGTTGGTTCGATATTGGTTTCACAAAATGCCATAAACCTATTTACTTCTCTACAGGTCCTTTAGCTCATTACACACACTGGAAACAAACTGTATTTTATACCAACAATGATTTACCTATTAAAAAAGGTGATACTATTGAAGGTACCATCGATTGTGCCCCTAACAAAAGCAACCCAAGAGATTTGGATATCATCATTGATTATACTTATCAAGGTGGTTATGGTACTGTCAAGGAACATGGTGAATATAAGATGTAAGTTTTAAATAATAATAATAATAATAATAATAGATAATAGATAATAGATTAATTGTATATATAAATATCTCGTATTTAATTATAATGTTTTTATTTTATTATTTATTTTAGGTCTTAAATTAAATATTGAATCATTATAAGTTTATTAGAATTTTGTTATACTCTTTTATTTTTTTATTTTATATATTTGCTTCATTTTTTCATAGTATGTCATCATTTTATTTAATTTCTCTCTCTCTCTTTTTTTTTTACTACTATTATACATGTAGAAAATATTTTTATTATATATTTTGATTAGAAAAAGAAAGAAAAGAAAGGAAGAATAATTACATTCATTAAATTAATGTTTATATCATTTCATACATATTTAATTCTTTATTGATGACTGTGTTTGTAAAAAAAGAAAAAACTATTGTTTTACTAGGTTCCATATTTTTCCTTTCCTCCAACTTCATTTGTAAATTGTAGATCGTTAATAATTTATTTATATTTTTATGTGTTGGTTCAGATACTGATAGTAATATTAACTATTTGGTATCTTATTGTTACTGTTTATGGTAATGAAATAGTTTTCCTACTATTTTCCTCTTTTTTGTTTAACTGTATTTATAAATTCTGAATGGTTATGTCTTTTCCTATCAGTTTATTTCAAGTGCTTTGATACATTCAATTAAAGCCGTAAATTCTATTTGTCTATACTCTAATATTCGTATTTAGTGTTCTATCGTAATCATGAAACTCATCTACTATTTAAAATTATTTTAAGATTAATTGCCTCGAGTTTCATGATGATTTAGTGTTTCAGGGATGATTGCTATAACTTGTTGTAACGATATATAAAAATCTATATTCTTTTGAATTGGTCAATTTGATCTTATTTATTAATTCTTTCATTTATGGTGATGTTATGAATATCAGTTATAAGTATATGCAACTATGTTAATGTAGGGCTTCTCTTGCAAGGGGCGTAATGAAAGGCAATATATGTTTTTCATGACTTGCCATATTTGTAGGTACAAATGATTTTTGAATTATATTTAGATATCAGCTCTATGAATAAATCATATTTCTTTTGTTTATCCAATAAGTCGAATATAGTATTAAATCAATTTTTATATTGTTCGTAAAATATAAAATATAAAATTCATTTTGAATTTTAAATTAACTCAGCCGCCCTTTTTTAAAGAGAAAAAAGAAAAGACGCGCTCTCCTTTTTCTTTCAGACTTTTTTTTAAAAACTTTAAAAATAATAAAAGCGGGATGAATTCTTCGATAACAGAAGCACATCAAATAGTTATACGTTTTCTTGAACACTATGGATATTCAGAAACACTTGCTACTTTTCGAAATGAAGCAGGTCGCTTAGCTTTTTCAGCTGAGACCAATTCTTATACTGATGCTAACATAGAATCTTTATCTTCTCACCTTTCTCAAATTCAACTAGAAAGGTAAATTGTAATAATAATAATAATAATAATAATAATAATAATAATAATAATTATAATAATAATAAGAAAAAAAAAATGAATATATAAACATATAAAATGAAACAAAAGTAATGTTCAATTTTTTTAATATGTATATATATTAATTTTTAGACAAAACAATATACCTAGTGGCGATTTTGAATTCTATACAACATTAATCCAATCCTATTCAACTTTACATGAAACTAATATTTTAACTTCAAGTGTTCAGCCTGAAACACAGATTGTAGCAACCAGTAGTACGGATAAAACAGTCAAGTTGCATCGATTAGTACATCAAAATGGTGATATTTTAACACAAGATCAAGTAATATCTCCTTTGAAAATATATCAACATCATCAAGCACCTGTCCTTAGTATTGATTTTCATCCCATCTATTCACATATTATGCTTACAACTTCCATGGACGGATCAGCCATTCTTGTAGATACATCAATTGATCACCCTTCAGAAGGCGACGAAGATAATAAAAAAATGGGTATTTTACAACGCTTTAAAGATCATCAAAAATATATTGTTCGTGGTCTCTTTTCACCAAAAGACGGCCGTTATTTTGCAACAGCTTCTTATGATAAAACTATTAGTATTTATGAAAATAAAGCCAACCAACATAACAGTAGTAACAGCAATAGTAATGATGCGTCCAACGATATTCCTAACTATGAATTAATTGCTAAAATGGGTCCTTATCTTGGCAATGTGGAAACCATTTGCTTTATACCAAAAGAAACTAGCGATAACAATAATGATGATGATCAAGAAACTATCTTAGTGGCTGGTATACAAAATGATAATTATCTTCATTTTATCTCTATGGGAAATGATAATAATAATGCACCTTTTGAATTAAAAAAAGTGAATTTAAATGCTAATGGCGATGATTGGGTCTCTTTCAGTCCTGTGTGGTTATCTTTTTATCCTTTATCACCATCCCCTTTATTATTATGTACAACTGATCATAGTAGTGGACGTATGATTCTCTTAGATACTAATACGGGGCGTCAAGTTCAGAACTATTATATCAATCCGACAGATAATAAATTTGTTACAAAAAGACACGTTTTTCATCCTTCTGGAAAGTATTTTTATGTAATTGGCGGGGATGATAACGACGAAGTAACCAACACTATTAAAATCATTGAAACAAAAACTGGGAATGTGGAAGCTACTTTAGAAGGTCATGATGCTATGATTCGATCTATCAATTTACACTCGGATCTTGGTTTAATCACTGCCGGTTTTGATCATAAATTGATCCTATGGTCTAAAGCCTCATTGGCTCTTCATTAGAAGAAAGAAACAAAATCAATATACATGTAAAATAAATAAAAATAAATCAAAAATGATTTTTTTACATATATTTTTTTGTGAAACGCCTCTTTTTTAGTTTTAAATGCCTCAAAATTAAAATATATAAGAAAAAAAAGACTCATTGCTCAACAGCTGATAGTATTTTATTTTTATATTTCCTCTTTTCTCTTTCTCCTACTTTCTCTCTCTTTTATTAATAATTTTATTATTATCTAACAATAACAACTAATATATATTCATAGTAACTTTAATTACCATCATCGTCATCACGCTCTCTATACATTAATGCATATTAATAATGACATCCATTAAAAGTCGACGAACTGGATCCATTCATTCTTTTTGGTCAGAAGAAACAAAAATAGATAATGACAGCCAATCAATTGGTCAACATGAAACAACAACAACCCTAGTATCATCAACATTACCCAATCATTTTCAAATTATAAAAAAAGTATGTAGAAGGTCAACAGAATCCTATCGTGATTTTATTAAAAGGGCCAGTTCTGAATATTGTATCATGTCTGTATTATCACATACCAATATAGTCAATGCTAAGGATATGCTCATGAAAAAGTATCATTTTGAATTAGTACTAAATTTGGTAAGCCTATCAAAGTAAAAAAATAAAATAAAGAAAAAACATCCTATTTTAGATAAAATCTTTTCTTTTTCAAACTAATTTTTCATTTTATACTGTTTTTTTATTATTATTGTTAGGAGGATCAAGGAATTCCATTATCTAACTTAATCCATTCAAGCCATTTAGATTACCAACAAAGGAATTATTATATGTATCAACTTTTACAGTCTATTCAGTATCTTCACTCTCTAGGCATTGGTCATCGTGATATTCAATTAAATAATATTTTAATCATGCCAGATCATACCTTAAAGCTATCTAATTTTAGTTCTTCGGTTGTGTTTTGTGAACCAGGTCAGATGAAAAAGAAACAAAGTTATGGAAAAGTAGGTCTTCTTGAATATCAATCTCCAGAAACATTATCCTATCATCATCATCATCAGCCTCTCGCTATGAAAAATAAAAAATTATTCTCATCTTTATTATCATCACAATCAGATCAACAACAAATAATAAATAATAATATAAATAATGATCACCATCCTCCTTATTGGGCAGCAGAGTTAGATATTTGGTCTCTTGGAATTGTTTTTTTTTATTTATGGGAAAAAAGATTTCCTTGGTCCTTGGCTTGTTCGTTACACGATCCTCTATTTTATATATATGCTCGTTCTCATCCCATTTATGGTCCTGATATTATACCCTGTTTACAACCTTTACCTTATCTTCCTCGTCAATTGATATATAGAATGTTAAATCCCGATCCAACAACTCGTATTTCAATTAGTTCACTATTGAATGAATATCATTTACTAACACCATAATAAATATATACTGTTACTCCCTTCACTTTTTATTATTGTTATTACTATTGTTATAAGTCAAATTATATTTGTTTCTATTTTTTATTTAACTTTTTATTTTTTCTAATAAATAATGTATATTTCAAAACCCTAAATAACTATATTCACCTAGGTGTTCTGGTGATGCATAGTCATTATCGGCATAGTATGGTGCTGTTGGTGTTTGAATGGCTTCAAAGGTATGTTCAATAGTATGTTGATCTATATATTTTATAAGAATACATATAAATAGAAAGCAACGATGAAGTTAGACAATGATTGTATATAAATTATCATTTTATTATTATCGCCACTTTTATTTATTTATACATGTATTACCATTTGTGAAAGTACCAAGGGCCATGCACTTTGAACATAAATCTACTTCTTCTGATTCATCACATACTGTACATTTATAAAGAACGCCAATAATAGGCTCCATACCACAAGAATCGCACTATTCATGGTAAAAAATAAAAAATAAAATAAATTATTGAGATAAAATAAACAAAAAAAAAAAAACAGTATATATTATCGTTTTATCATTATTTTGATTTTTATATTTAATTGTCCTTACAGCAAAACCTTCATGGATGACCGTATCCGTTGCAACTTTATTATTGGTGTTATCATTATTATTATCATCATTAAGAACGGGGTTAGCAACACGAAGCATTGTCTCTTTCACTTTATCATCAGACTCATCATCAGACATATATACTGTAGGCATTGTACTATAATAGCCACCAGATATTCTACATTTTTTTTTAAAAAAAGAGGGAAAACAATAAAAAATTGATTATTATATATTTTATACTTTCTTTTTTTTATATTATATAGCTATCATTATTACTTTGTATTTGTAATTCCACCAGACATTAAAGTATTATACCCAACGCTACTTGCTTTTGGACCTTTTACTTTATTATTTTTTATTTTTCCTCTACCACGGCCTCTACCACGGCCAGGTCTAGATGATGATGACGATGCCGATGCAGATGGCTAAGAATAAACAATATTAATTATTAATATATATGTATATATTATGTAGTATTAAATAATAATAGTAGTTAAAATAAAACTTACAGGAATGTTGATCCGGCCAGGAACTGGTAATCCCATTTTTGCCAATTTAATAAAGTACTTTTGTATACGACTTCCGACTTGCCGTGGTGTTCTAGTACCTAATGCTTGAGATATCTTTGCAAATCTTTGAGCTTGTACAGGTTCATCAGGAAATATTTCCAACAATTCTTCTAACCGTCGCTGTTAAATATATATATATATATATATATATTTAGATAATAAATATTTTATATTAATATATGTATATATGTATATATATTTATTTCATTTTTTACCTGTTCCTCATCGGTCCATGGTTGATTATGTGTTTGTGTCTATAAAAGAATATTATATATAAAAATTAGTATCATAATTTATCACTATCTTTACTATTACTAGAAATCGCTTAAGCTTTACCCCATTATTTGCAGATGTAGATGACGACGACGACGATTCTTTAATTGGCCTAATAGTATTATAAAAAAAATGAAAATTTAAATCGTGCTTTATTCTCTTTTTACACTTCATATTCGTATTCGTATTCATTTTTTTATATTTTTTATAATTACGTTGATGGAATAGAATGAATAATAGTGGTTGGAATCATTTTTTCCGCCGTGCCAGTTTGTGAAGAAACTCTACGTTTGCCCTTCCCATTCATCATTGATTTTTGCTGTTGTTGATCATCCTCCGAATCTGACATTTCCGATGCTGGTACAGATCCTGCACGTGATGGTACCTGCCCAATGCTTTCTTTAGCTTTTGCTATTTCTTTTTGTAATTGCTTGACTTCTTTTGAAACGTTATTCGGTGGCCGTATTGTACGTCTTTCTGGTGGTGTATCTGTTTCAAGGATATTCTAAAATAATAATAATAACATATATATATATATTTGCATTAATAATTTATCTACATTCATTTTTTATATTATATGATTGTAGTTATAATTATTTATTTTATTTTTACTTTATACATTCCAGGTTTTTTATATACATTAGTATACTGAAAAGTAAGGGCTGCCAGAGATGCTATATATATATTTAATGAAATAGATGTGTATATGTGAGTGTATGAATTTTTTTTTTTAAAAAAACCTCCTTCCCATTATCATCACATATGGATAAATATTATTACCTGTTTGTCTTGCATATCTACATTCTGGTATAAATTTGTATTTTGTCCAATCTATTTCTGGTACACTAATCACTTTTTGTAAAGGTGGTGCTCGTTTTAATTTTTTCTATATACGTATTAAAAAAAGAAAAAGAATATAGTAGGATTTAATCAGAACAATCTAATAAAAAGTATCACCATTGCAATAATCTTCATTATATATTACCGTTGACTTCAAATCTTCTACAAAAGTGAATGGATCTTCGATTGCTTCTCTTTTTAACTGAGTTAATGTTTCAATATCCTTTGTTGCACGATTAAGCTGATGCCGAAGAACGTCCAGAGCCTTTAATACTGTTTTATAACTAAAAGAAAGCAAAAGAAAATAAAAAGAGATAAAAACGTTTGTATGCATGGATAAATAAAACAGTTTGACAGTATCTTGCAATATATATGTTTCTTTCATTTTACTCTTCATTTGAATCTAGGTTAGTTAGTTGATCATTATCAGTTTTGTTATCTTGAGATTCTTCGGAGGTTATGTTTTCATTTTGTTTTTCTTTTTCATTTGAAGTACTACTATTATTTGTGTCAATATTATTGTTATTATTATTGTTATTATTACTGTCACTACTACTGCTATTGTTGCTATTGTCATTAATATTAATATTAGCTTCTTGACTCTTTTCCGTTTGAATGGATGGTGTGTCAGTTGTTTCTATTTTTATATTAGACATTGAAGTATTTTTTTCTACTGAAGAATTTACAATAGGTGATTCAGTAGTTTGAATTGGCATGTTGTAATAAATATGATCATATGTTTTTTAGCTGTTAAATAAAGTAAAGTAAAAGGAAGAGGAAGAAAATTTTAATGTTGGAAAATTTTTATATGTATTTTTTAAAAGGCCGGCATTTAAAATTCCGCCTGATTTTTTTATAAACTATGAAACATTTTGGTACATCTTTTTCTCTTTCGCCATACTTTTTTTTCTTTGCCCTTTTTCCTTTATTATTATTATTATTATTATTATTATTATTATTTTACTTGTTTATAAATGATAAATTCATTATTTGTTGTCAATCGGCAAGGGTAATGATTTAATGTAATTAATTTCATATATGTATATAACTATATATAAAACAATTTATTTATAAGCTATATATATATCTATATATTATATTGATATAGAAAGATTATTGTGGAAAAACATTGGCGAGGGATTTTATCAAGACAGATTGTAGATATTTTTAATGATGAATGTACAAAGTTTTTAAACTCTTCTCCTGGGACTTTAGATAAAAATGACATTTCAAATAAAACTAAGGAAAGCTATTTTACAAAAGAAGACATTCCTCCTGTACTTGAGTCTAGCAAATACTGGTTATTAAATGTATTTCGTGATGATTTAACTTGGCTATGCCCTGTAGATAAAGAAGGTAAATAAATATAAATACAAATAATAAAAGTATTCTCTCTCTATATATAAATATATATTTAAGTTATTAATATATATATATATATATATATGTGTGTGTATATATATATATATGCTTGATATATTTTATATAGTGGATCCTATGCTTGTTTTTGAATTCATTCATCGTATTATTGATGTCCTTACTGATTATCTTGGCGATGTATCTGAAGCTTCCATTAGAGAAAATTTTGTAACAGTTTATCAGGTAATAAATATATATGTGCATGCGTATATAGATGTGTATATGTGTATGTATGTGTGGGATCGTGTATTTATGTACATGTATATATTGTATAATATGGTTTTAATGAACATAGTTACTTGAAGAAATGATGGATTATGGATACCCCTTAACAACAGAGCCTAACGCACTTAAAGAAATTATTATGCCACCCACTATGATTAATAAAGTAATAACCACCGTTGGTGCAGCTGCTGGGTAAGTTTTATCAAATATATATACATATATATACTATATAATTCTGCGTGTGCATGGGCTTTTTAATAATAAAATAGTTTTAAATTACTGATATTTTTTATTCTTATTATTATTCAATTTCATTTATATTAATAATAGTGTGGCTCCAAAATTCCCTCAAAATGTATCAAATATTCCCTGGAGAAAAGCTGGTGTCAAATATACACAAAATGAAATTTATTTTGATATTATAGAAGAAATTGATGCAACTGTTGCTGCGTATGTATAATATATAATAGATTTTTAATTTGGAAAACAAAAAGTGGGAATGATTTCTAGAAGTATTTATTTACTAATAGATACTAATAATATTTATTTTTATTCTTATTGTATAAATATATATTAGAAATGGTACAATTGTGTCTTGTGAAGCTCATGGAACAGTTGTTGCAAATAGTAAACTATCAGGCATGCCAGATTTGACACTTAGTTTTACAAATCCTAGGTTAATTGATGATGAAAGTTTTCATCCATGTGTAAGGTATCGTAAATGGGAATCAGAAAAAGTATTATCCTTTGTTCCTCCTGATGGTCACTTTAAATTAATGTCATATCGGTAAGAGAGTGCTAAGTAATATTATTTATTTAGTTATTTTTTTAAAAAAGATAATAATAATGAAAATAGCTTATTTTAATATAACCTTTTTTCTCTTTCTTCTTTTTTTTTTATAATTCAGTGTGGCATTATCACCTTATCAAGCAATGCCTTTACAAATTAAACCACAAATTCTTCCTAATAAAAATGGTGGTAAATTTGATATATCCGTACATCACCGTTCTACCGATGGGAAGCCAATTGAGCGTGTTACTCTGACTTTACCTATGCCAAAATCCACAACAAGTGTCAGTGCAACTTGTAATGTTGGAAATTATATGTATGACCCTGTAACAAAGGTAAATACAAATAATAAATAATGAACAGTTCAAGAAAGAAAGAAAGGAAAAAAAAAATTAATATATTAATATCTACATACACATATATATATTGTAGACAATAAAATGGGATATTGGTAAAATACAGCAACGAGAACGTGCACCTATGCTTTCTGGTACCTTTAATAGCAGGTAAAAAAAAGATGTATTATTATAATAAAATGAAATAGACATAATTTTAATATTTTTTTATTTTATAAATTTTTAAGTGATCTTCAACCTGAAATTGGCTTAACTATTGGTGTTGATTTCCAAATAAGTATGTATTCAGTATCAGGTCTCAAAGTTGACAGTTTAAGATTATTCCATGAAGGTTATAAACCATATAAAGGTGTACGGAGTATGACGAAAGCAGGAAAGTTCAATGTACGTACTTGATTTTATTATTTTTTTTTACAGCTATTGATTTATTTTATTTTATTTATTCTAATTACTTTATTTGGTTCCAATAATGATAATATATATTATTATTATTATTATTATTATTATTATATAATATCGCTTATTAAAAAAATAAATAATAATAATAATAATAATACCAATTGTATAAAAATAAATGGAAGGTGGAAATAAAACATTTGTACAACAGATGATCATGTTTTTTGTAAATGGTTATGGGTAATAAATGATAATAAATGTTTTTGGATGGCACGACTATGCTGACCATAAGTAAGCGAATGTTCAAATTGATTGATCAAAACACGAAGAGAAGCAACACCATCATCAATGGAAGTACAAGTAGGTTGAAGTAGCACTTTAAAAAACTCTTCCCAAAGAGATTTATCCCAATATCGTTTCGATTGAAAAGGTAAACCGTTCACTAAAGGTTTTTCATGTAACAGGATATGAACAGAGTTGGCTATACTAAAGTAATCCAAATGAAAAGGTACCCAAGTAGAACGATTTTGAATAGCTGGCATGTCTGTCGTTTTTTTTGAAGGAGACCAACCAGCTTTTGCTAAATAAGAAGAATGAGATGAAGGTAATAAATTCAAATCGACTGCTAAACCAAAATCAATTAATTGAATCGATTGTTTCTGCCACATTATGTTTTGTGTATCGTATACAAGTGGTAATAGTGATAAATCATCATTTTTCAAACATAAATTTAACATGATATTGTCCAACTTGATGTCGTTATGAATAACATGAATTTGATGAAGAGAGACTACCGCTTGTAGTATACGTAATGCAAATAATTGAATTAAAGATTCAGGTAAAGAAGTACGCGTTTGATTGATATAGAATACAAAGCAATCATATAAGGTGCCTTGATCTATATAGTCCATGATAAAATAACTTGATTTTTCATCTTTAAAAAGTGCATATGGTTTAACGATGAATGGATTGCCTTGACTGGATGCATATTGTTCATGAATATGTTGAAGAAGGCAGTAATCCCATGTATCGATTGGCGTTTGCACCTTGAGAGCTAATTGGTGACCATTATATTCTATTAAATATACCTTCCCATATCTTCCAGCACCAATATAACTATTTAACCATAATGTATTCTTTTCATCTAATCTGACTTCTATTCTTTGTAATAGTATCTTTTTTTGCCCATGTTGAGTATTTTTTTTGACTCGATGGAAGGCAGATAGTTTGACATTTTGTTTCAGAGTATGAATTAAATATTTTTCCACCAACGGCCTAACTAATATTTCTTTTTGATCATAGGCTAATGGTAAAATGATAATAGTTGGCTGTGTTTCACCTTCTTTTTTAGTTAATGGTCCCTGTTGTTGTAGTTGTCCCTGCTGCTGTCTTGGCTGAGATGACGATGAATGAATTAGTATTACCTCATTTGTAAAATTTTTCTTATTGGCTAGGTCATTATTACCGCTTTGGTGGGGAAGCTGGGGTGTATTAACATTAAATAATATGATTTCATCACTACTAATGCATTCACTATTAATCCTTTCTGCGCCTATTATTGATTTTTGATTGGACGATGATGATAATGACGGTGATGATTTGCATATTACAGCTGACTGAGTTTGATTTTGGTGGTGATGATTATCATGCTGTTTTAGTTGGTTTTGTAAACGAGCTATTTCTTGATCTTTTTGTAATAATCTCTGTTCAAGCAAAATTTTCTCATTCTGTATTTTGTCTAAAACCCTTGCTATATTTTTGTTGCTGGTTACATATTGTTGATTCTCATTATTTTTAATTTGAAGCAATTGTTCTAACTGTAATTGATCCATTAATTGCTCGACATCCTGTTGGCTATGTTGAAGATGATTTTCAAATTGATGAGCAAGGGCTGAGGGTGATGAAGTAATAGTAATGGATTGTTCTGAATAAAGATCCCTTAATATTAAACTATCTAGTTGGTGGTCATTGCGATGTTTTTGTACTAATTGCATATGTAAAAATAGACTAT
Organism: Cunninghamella echinulata; assembly: GCA_025201675.1. NCBI lineage: Eukaryota > Fungi > Mucoromycota > Mucoromycetes > Mucorales > Cunninghamellaceae > Cunninghamella > Cunninghamella echinulata. The sequence continues at coordinate 16,014 of MU612040.1, forward strand.
CTTGAGCAGTTATTTGTTTTTTTCTTGATTGAATAATGTTATTATCATCATCGTCCACAGCTATATATGCATATGTAACATAATAGGAAGAAAAAATAATAATAACAAGTATATATATATATATATATATATACATATATATAACACATGATACATTTTTTTTTATATAATCCTTTATTATGTATTTACCTGCTGATTTATTATTATTTAATTGAAGTGCACGAATTTCTTCAAATGACCTTTCACTCGATTCATAATAACATTTTTTTAAAGTAGTCTCACGACATAGATGATGAATATAAGATTTCATAGCATCCAAATAACTATTCAAATCCTTAGAACCCAATCCAATCCCTATAATCGGCTGTTGAGGTGTTAAAAAATCAGGCAAAGGTTTTCTTATAGAAGGAGGTAAAGTATCTCTATTCTTTTCATTTTTTTTCAAATCGAAAAGAGCTTGATGTAAATCTTGAGTTGGTATGGCTCCATAATGAATACCTAATTCTAAAATATTTTTTGCTTCTAAAGTGCTAATGATATATAACGGATAGAAGAATAGGCTCTAGTTAATATAAATAGATGAATATTTTTTCTTTCTTTTATTTGTTTTATACTTGCTTTCCCATTGTCAAATAGTAAAAAGCTATATCTTCATATAATAAAGCAAAAGTGGTACCAATACGTTGCTGGAAAAGATGCTGGTAGATTGGTATAGGATTTTGAATTAAAGTTGCATAGTATAACCATAGTCTTAAATAATAGGGTGAACTTCTTTCTCTTTTAAAACGAACAAGCGCTTTTCTTAACTTTGTTTTAAATTCTTTGTAACAGCCTTTTTCTAAAAGTTCATTTAAATTGTCTTCACAGTTAATTAATAAATTGGTAATAAACATATATTATTATTTATATAGTATATTTTAAAAAAAAAAAAAAAAAACAGTCGTTTCATAAATATTTATTTATTTTAAAACCATGATATAGTAGTAGAAAAAGAGATAAAAAAAAATTAGGAGATAAAGTAAATTTGAAAAAAGTTAAAATATGCGAAAAATATTAAATAGTATTCAAAAAAAATAATGCTGAGAATGAAATCAAAATGAAGAGGAATATTTGGTTATGATTATGGTTTTTTTAATGCGTGGAGGAGATTTTGTGAGCTTGATCTTGGTAATAAGTATTAGCATCCCAAAGAGAGTTATCTATAGAAGCATCATCATCACTAGAAGAGTCATCTGAAGTAGCTGTGCTTGTGGATGAACGACGATCTTGATTCATTAATTTTGATAATTCAGACCAAGGTAAATCCATGAAACTGGAGTTTTTAGGAGTTACAATACTGGGATCTTCACTAATAAGATTGGGGATGGTAGCGATGTGGGCAAGTAACTTTGAACCAGGATCCATTTTTGATATATTTATTGAATAAGTGTAAGAATAATAATTTGTTAAAATGTTTTATAATGAAAAGAGAGGTTTCTTAATCAAAAAAAACTCTTTTTATATGAAAAAAAATTTTTTTTTAACTCTCTAAAAAATAGAAAAAATTTCTTATAACCCCGAATTGGGATGCGTGGGATTATTGAGCCATATTTGGAATAGTCAAATGATTCATCCACGTTCCAAAACCATCGGTGGAATAACCATTTTTCTCTCCTGTACAGTTCATCCCCAGGAGGGTTAAAAAACTAAAAATAAATTTGCAAACAAGTCCGCTTATTAGACTAATTGGTCTTTTAGAACCCTCTAGTAAAATCAATACCTGGTCTAATCAATAGAAAAAATAGCGCAATCATCATTTAAAAAACTAGTATATTTTTAAAAAGAAATAGAGGATACGATCGTCGTAAATAGGATTTTTTATTTATTTATTTACTTTTATTTAATCATAAAATGTATAAAATAACTAATTACATGCAGTGTATGATTCCGCGGATAGTATCGTCTTATTGGCTAAAAAAAAAAACATTATATTTACCACCTCGTCGGCTATTTAAAAAAAACAAATAATGACTCAAAAAAAAAAAAATTGTTACTGAGAGGGTGAGCAAATAATTTCGGGGATTACAAAGGTTGCTCTAATTCTGGATATTTATTATTTAATCAGGAACAACAATAAACTTTCTTTCTTGGCGGATTAACCGAAAAACTATCGAAAGATAACATTAACAAAAAAGTCAAAAGATAAAAAAAAAACGGTTATTTTATTATCTATAAATATTTTTATTCTTTTTAAAGCGTTTTTCTTTATCTTTAAAGATATGAATAAAATAAAGAAAGTAATAAAGATAATGCAAATGATAGAAAAATGAAAAAAAAAAAAAAAAAAAAAAAAAAAAAAAAAAAAAAAAAAAAAAAAAAGCTCCTTGAATAGTTTTAAAATAATATGAGAGTGAGAAAATTGATAGTGAAAAACTTCTCACTGTATATTAAACTATAAACAAATAAAATAAAAAAATGAAAAAAGGACTCGACCTCGCTGACTATTCCGGAGTTTCATTATAATCATATAAAATTAATTTTTTATATTTATTTATTTATAACTATAAGCTTTTTCTTTCTCTTTTTTTCTTTTAGTTTTTCATTATTTTTATTATATTATTATTATTATTATTAAATTGAAAAATTCAATAACAAAATAATGATTAAATAATATATATATATATATATATATAAAAAGATCAATATATAAATATAAATATAAATATAAAAAATAGTAAATATGATCATCATTTATAATTATAATCTTATTTTAATATTATATATAATAAATCACAAGTAATATGAAAAAGTATAATAATGTCTACAAGTGATTGACCACTTTATTATAATAATAGAAAAGCCAAGGCCTTTAAGAAAAAAAAGGAGATGGCCAGTTTAAAAATAGAAAAAGACTGGCGGAATTTAAAAATTCTTAAATTTCTTTTGAATAATTTTCTATTTCTATTTTTTCTTTCTCTCTTGTACTTCTTTTCTTTTTTTTTTTTTTTTTTTTTGGTTTTATGAACTTTACACTAGCATGTTTTTTTTTCTAATATTATTTTTGTTGTCATTTCTATATAAAATATATTGCCAACAGGAAACTTCAGA
>MU612040.1:19110-38390 GCA_025201675.1 Cunninghamella echinulata
TTTTTTTTTTTTTTATATTTTAATAATCTTTAGTACTCCAAGTATGTATTGATTTGTTCATGTCCATTAATAATTTAATTAATGGTTAATATAATCAATTGTTCATTAGTAGTCAATAGTCAAATAAAAAACTACATTTCTATCAAAGCTATCGATTGGTTTTAATCGTTAGGATTTTAAAGGATAATTCTAATAGTGCTATTTGATCAAAACATTCTTTTTTTTAAAAAAAAAAGTATTAATTAATATATAGAAAGCTACGCAAAATTATTTTTTAATTTAATATTTATTACGAGTTTTTCATAATAATCTTGTTCTACTTTGTTTCAATTTATATTCTTTTTTCCTTCATTTATTAAAAATAAAAAATAACCCAAAAACAGAACAATAAGAATAAATGACAACAAGTGTGGACCCAACTATACCGCACTTTTTTGAGGCTTTTTGTGTAATAACAATAATAATAAAGAGAACATTAATAAAAATAAATAAATACGTTTATTAATCGATAGTATCATTATTATTATTATTATTATTTATTGTTTATTGTTTATTAGGATAACGATTATAATGGTATTCAAGTAATCGATCAAAGAATTCAAAACGCTAAATCAACAAGTGAAGAAATTAAAAAACTATATGAAATAAGGTACTTTATATGATAATACACCTTTATAGAGAGAAAAAAAATAAAAATAAAGAATATATATAATTATATATGTAAGATGGTTATCAATCTAATAAAGTCTTACAATAGGGCACAAATAGAAGGTGATTATGGTGATCGTTTATTAAAATTATCTCAATTAATAGTTGGTAAAGATGAAGATGGTTCTTTGGCTGAATCTTTATCCCATATTCCAAGTGCTTTAGAGACAACAGCTCGCGCTCATATTGACTTGGGCCAACAACTTCAGCACCACTTACAGTCCCCTTTAGATAATTTTATTAACGAACAATATGAGCTGTATACTTCGGTAAAGTATAAATATCAATATTAATTATAATAGGAGGGTGTAAAGTAATATAAGTTTGATAATATATATATATATATATATATATATATATATATATACATATACATATACATATACTTACTTTATTCTTTTCCTCTTTATTATTATTAATATTTATTTATTTATTTACAAATAGAAACAACAACGAATTAATGAAATCATAAAATCAAGAAAAGAATCCTATGATAATTTATTGCGAGTAAGTTGGATAAAACTGCTTTTAAAAAAGAATATAATTATAAAACAATTATAGTGTGATGGTAATAATGATGAATTTATTTTATTCATTCATTCGTTTGTTTTATTAAAATATATTATTAGACAAAAGGGGCCTATACTAGTGAATGTTCTAAACTCAATGAAATTAATAAATATTTGACTGAATATAAACCTTCTCCAGATGAATTAAAACAAGTAAAAATAATAATAAAAGCTAAAAAGGAAGAAAAGACAATAGTGGATATATCTTTTTATTTACCATATGTACACCTATATATTTCTATTTATAAATAGGCAGATAAGGATAGGCAAGCATGTTTAAAAAATATTGAAGTTCAAGAAAAAGAATATAAATTGGCTATCGATTCGTATAATGAAATAACAAAAGTATGGTTAGATGAATGGAAATTAGCATGCGATATTTATCAACAAATGGAAGAAAAAAGAATTCGCTTTGTCCGTAGTAGTTTATGGGCGTAAGTATCATTATTATTGCTATTTTTGTTTACTTTGCTTTTACCTCTTTTTAAAAAGATACTTATATATCTATACCTATGTTTTTTTTTTTTTTTTAAAAAAAAAAAAAAAGATTTGCCAATATGATGTCTAGTGTATATATTGTGGACGATCAATGCTGTGAACGCATACGTACTGCACTTGAATTGACTGATGTAGATAAAGATATCCATGCTTTTGTGAAAAATAATGCAACTTGCCAATCCATTCCAAGTAAGTTTTTTTTTTCATTCTTTTTTTTTTTAAAAAGCTTTACTTTTAAAACTCATGATCTAATGATGAACTTCTTTGTTTACTTTATTGTGTAACATAGCTTATATTGTATTTGAAGATGCCATGCCTAAATTTGTCCCAGAACTTGTAATGGGTACTGTAAATAACTTAGAAAATGATGACACTCGTTCTATTAGTAATAAATCCATTAATATAAATCAAAAATCTCTACCTCCTGCACCTATAATGAATATAAATGAACAACAGCAAGATAAAAGTAACGGTGTACAATATCATGATCAAGCTGAAAATAATAATGATCACTCAATAGTAACTCAAGAACCTATTAAGTCATCACATGATTCTACTTCTCAAGATCAACAATTCTCTGATGCAACTTCTTTTGCTCTTAAAGCTGTGGAAACTATGTTTGCCGAAAATGAGCTTTTAAATAACTCCAATACCTCATCTAATTTAACAGAACATAAATTGCCACCAGAACAAATACCTTCCAACCAACAAGAACAACAAGAACAACAACAACAACAACGCAGTATTTATTTTCATAATAGGGCTTCATCCAGCGTTTCTTCAAACTCTATTACTCCTGCATCAGCAAGCCAAAGTTCAAAACCAACCAGTTTAGAACAGCGTAGATTTAAACCTATACCTAATCCAGCATTTCAAAATCAAGAATCAGCCTCTATTCATTCTAAAAGTAGTAACAATGGAAGTATACAACAACAACAACAGCAGCAGCAGCAGCAACAACAGCCTACCTCAACTAGTAACGATAATGTAGCAGAACCCATCACAGAATCAGTAGCATCCCCTGCTATGGTACCAACACTTTCTTCATCTGAACATGTGGATAATAGCAATAGCGACCAAATGCAAAATAATACTATTAAAAAGGATGATGATAATAACGTGAAGGAAAAGGTTGATAATAAAAAAAATACCAAAGAAGATATCTTGCTTAGTGATGATGATGAATCTGAAGATGGTCATAATGTACCAGTTCGACCTCCTCCAAAAGACGAAAAATGGGTTATTTCTTCTATCAGACGGCCACAGATGGTTCCTGTACGTACACAAAATGCACGCATGTATAATGGTAGTATTAATCATCGCTCTAGCACAGTTCAAACAAAGGATAATCATAATTCATTGGAACAACAGCAACCATCGAACCCTCCTACTATAAATAATAATAGTGATCAGCATTCTTCTGATACAAGTAGTGTTGGAAAATTAAATCGTCCTCATCCACCTTTAAAAATTGAAATTCCAGGAACAAAAGAAGCAGCTCAAGAAGCAATTGCGGCAGGCCGTGCTCATACACAACATCAACAATCACATCATAATCATCATCAACAGCAATCACAATACCAACAACAACAACAACCTATTCAAAATGATACTATAGGTATTCGCCCTCCTCCATGGGATGGTTTATCTAACCAATCTAATGGACCACCATCACAGTATAGCTCTTTTGAAGCTTCGTCATCACCTCAATATAATCAACGTTATTCTCAACAACCACCACCACAACAATACCAACAACAACAGCAACAACAGGGATTACAAAGATATGGTAGTGTATCTGGACCTAGAGTGGCACCTGAAAAAATGGTTGGCAACATGGAAAATGATGGTAGTCATGGAAAAGGTGGCAACAATAAAAATGGATTAGAATTTGGTAAATTTATGAAAGGTGTATTGAAATCCAATGACGGAAGACCTTTATCTAATGATGTCACCAATACTCTACAAGAAAATAATAAAAAAGAAAAAGGTGGAGGTCGATTCTCATTAGGTATATTTAGTAATAAGAAAGAAAAAGAAAAACGATCAGGAAAAGAAGGAGGACGTGATTCAACATTAGGGCAACGACCAACTCAAGGTGGTGATGTATTTATCAGTGGGCCTCCTGGTGGTGTAGGGCCTATTCAAATGGATAACGGTGTAAACCATTATAATAACACTAGTAATAGTAATTCATATGCTGAAACAAAAGTAATACCAACAATTCCCGTGAATCAACCACAATCACAACAAAATTATAATTTACCATCATCTAATTTCCAATCTCCTTCGCCTAAAGAAAGTGTACCTACATCTGGATATAATGATGACCCTAAACAACTATCTGATGGTACCCCTATTTTACATTATGCTAGGGCTGTATGGTCATTTACTGCAACGGTAAATCTCTTTTTATTTTATTTTTTTAAAAAAACATCATATAATAATATATCTAATCATTAATATATATATATATATATATATTGTTTTTATTAGATACCTTCTGAAATGTCATTTAATGCTGGTGATAGAGTAGCTGTTGTGAAAAAACAATCCGATGGTTGGTGGGATGCTGAATTACAAGGACCAAATCCTATTAGAGGATTAGTACCTGGTAAATATATATATACTTTAAGTAAATAGATTTATATTTTAATAATACTAATGAATAATTTTATTTTATTTTATTTTATTTTTTTATATCATAGGTAATTATATGGAGGTTGAACCATAGTTTATCAATTTAATATTCTTTACTATTTTTTATCATTATTTATTACATCTATAATTACTATTCTTATTATCACACTTATTACATTATTATATGATTACACTTTTTTTTTCTTTTTCAATTTTTTTTTGCTCTTAGTTTGTAAGGATTAATTTATATAAATATAAAAAATAAACATATATATATATATATATTCTTTATGAACCCATTTGATTTATTATTTTTTAGCTTTTTAATTTAATATTATATCTACCCAACGATTATGAACAGCTTTTAAAACTCCATTTTTCATAAAAAATTTTGCGGTGAATTTTTTTGTTCTCTTTTTTTCTGTTTATATTTTTTTTAAAAAAAAGTTGTCAGTAATGAAGATATTTTCCATTTTACTTTTATCAACTTTTATTCTTGCATGCTATTCTCAAGTAGTAAAAGTAACCGATACTAATTTCGATCAAGTAGTCAAAAAATCCGACGAATGGGTTTTAGAATTGTAAATGAATATTATATATATAAATAATAAACATAATAAAAAAAAAATAAAAGGTCGAACTTATTTTTTCTTCTATTTATTCTTGTTCCTCTCCTCTTTATTATTATTATTTTTATTATTAAATAGTTATGCTGACTGGTGTGGTTATTGTCAACATTTTAATCCTAAATATAAAGAAGCCGAAAAAAAGGCCAAGTCCACTATTTATAATACGATTTTCTTTGGCCAAGTGAATATTGATGAAAATCCTGCTTTAGCTGCCCGTTTCTTTGTTTCAAGATTACCTTCCATGTATCATATCAAGGATCATCAAGTACGTAGTTTATCACCACTTCCTCGTACTTCAGATCAGTTAGTCTCTTTTTTGGAAAATAAAGAATGGGAAACTGTTCAGCCTATTGGCTATTGGAGATCTCCTTTTGGTATCTTGTAAGAAAGGCGAAGAATTATATATTTATTATTATTATTTCATCATTACTAATATATATATATATATTTATTTATTTTAAAAAAAAAGTGGTATCATGGTAGGCTATACAGGTTTAGCAGTTAAAAAAATCTCAACCATTTCTCCATGGTTAGCTGTTGGTTTATTATCTGGGCTATTTGTATGTTCCTTTGGTTTAACTTTTTATTTTACTCGTAAACCATCAACTACAGCACCTATTCCTGAAAATGAACCAAGTGTTCCTGCAAATCAAGCTGCTGGTTATTCAACATCCTCTAAAACATCCTCACCATCCGTAAAGAAAAGATTAAGTAAACGAATCGATTAAAATGAGTGATGTATGAATAATATATAGAGTATGTATAGATTATATAGGGAATTATTATTATTATTTTAGAAATGAAATCACCATTTAGTAACCATTGAAAAAAAAAAAAGATCAATTATATATAGTATAAACCCAATAATAGTAATAGTAATAATAATAAAAGCTGAATTTATTTCTATTTTTACTTTATTTAATCGGTTTTATATATATTTGTATATATTTAATTTAATAATATAAAAAAGAAGAAATCAACTATATGATAGCCAAAAATAATCAAATAAATCTATATGTTATGATCAACTTTTTTTTTGCTGTCCTAAAAAAAAATTGCAGGAAATTTCAACCAACAATAGTAACCAAATTCCGGGCGGCGTTTTAAAAAACAAGTTTAATCCAATATGTCCTCTCACTTGAATTATTTTTTCCTCCTCTTTTCTAATAGCATCCTATTACCTCGTAAGTTATTATATACATTAATAAAAAACGATAACGATACTTATATACATATATACGATAACATATTACATAAATATATGGATTGGATTCAATACAATATGGATGGATGAATGGATGGACGATATAAAATGTATATATAAAAAAAGGATGGATATTTTTTTTTAAAGAAAAAAATTCTTTTCTGTGTATGGATTACAATATAATATAATTCAAAAGCATGGTGATATTGATATATATATATATATATATATATACATTTATAATATTAATAGGGATTCTTAGCTCCAATAGTTTAACATGAAGGTACACATTTTATGGAAATAATATATATTTATAACAAAAGAAAAAAATTCAAACTTCAAATATAAATATATTTATATTTGAGTAATATATATATATATATATATATATATATATATATATATACCATGGATTTTTTTCTGGATATTCATATATAAATACAATAGAAAATATAATGGAAATAGATAAATAGTAAATAAGGAAACTAATCAATATTAATATATATATTTGTATATACATATATACTTTTAAAAAATTATAGGATATCTACCAAGACGACGAACTCATCATTCCCCAAGGTGTTAAAGTTAGCATCAAAGCTCGTGATATCACTGTTACTGGACCCCGTGGTACTTTAAAGAAGAACTTACGTCACTTAAACATTGAAATCAAGTTTGCCACCAAGGATAAGCTTAAGTTTGTTGTTTACCATGGTGGTCGTAAACACATTGCTTGTATCCGTACCGTCCGTTCTCTTGTTAACAACATGATCACTGGTGTCACCAAAGGTTTCCAATACAAGATGCGTTACGTTTATGCCCATTTTCCTATCAATGTAATTATCAATGATGGTGGTAATAGTGTTGAAATCCGTAATTTCTTGGGTCAAAAGGTTGTTTTCCGTGTCGCTATGCGTGAAGGTGTCCATGTTGAAGCCTCTACTGCTCAAAAGGATGAATTGATCTTAACTGGTAATGATTTGGAAGCTGTCTCTCAATGTGCTGCTGATATTCAACAATCTTGTTTAGTCAAGAACAAGGATATTCGTAAGTTCTTGGACGGTATCTACGTTTCTGAACGTAATGTCCTTGAAGCTGATGCTTAAATTTTTTGATTCAAAATAATAATAAAGCATTTTTTTATGTAATCTCCTTCAACCAACTTTTTTTTTCTTTTTATAAAAAAATAAAAAAAATAAATTATGATAATACGAAATTAGATCATATGTGTGTTTATTTGACTTTGATTTTTATTATTTAATTATTCTGATTGTATGTTTGCATATATTTTTGGTTGACATATATAGAAAATGACTGTGTGGAGATAAAAAAAAAAGCTTAATTATAATAATTACTATATAAAAAAATAAAAGGGAATAAAAATAATAATGATCTTGATCCAAAATTTTATATATTTATATAACAAACTAATCTATTCATCATCTGCTGGGTAGCCATCATCAACTATAAATAGTAATATATGTTTTTTTTTTAAAAAAAAAAAAGTGAGAATCCCATTCATTTTTTTTTTTTTTATATATTCCATTTATTATTATATGATTGAGTGAGTATACATACTTTTACGTCTGAACATGGTGATTTCTTGTTGTTTAAAGTAGCGACGATTTTCTTCGTCAATTAATACCAAATTCAAATAATATCTAGTCGAGAATTTCTTGTTTACATCTATCAATATAAATTATAGATATATGCATTAATATGTTAACCAAAATATTAATTATATGTATATAAAGTATATATGTATTATAATTTACCTCTAAATGTAGGTGCCAATTCAAATCCTCCCAAGAATAAACGAATAGGAATGGTTTCACCTATAAAATAAAGTAAAATAAAATAATAGATATATTTAATATTTTATACTTTATATTTTAATTTTTTTTATATATTGATATTTTTTTTATTTTATTTTTTACCTCTAACTGGGGCACCATCCATGATTTCAAATCTTGTTACGGTTTCACTTTCATTATACACATTTGGTACTAATATAATATGATAATTTAAAAAAATCATCAATACCACTTCCTTAGCAAGATTTAATTTATGAATATGTATGTATATTTATAAACTTACAAGCACCAGTGGTTTCTCTACGGATGATAGATAATTCCATTGTCTTAATCTTGATACGTACCAATAAAAAGTAAATCTTTCCAACAATCACATCCTTTAAATAATATCTATATTGATTATCATAAAAATAAAATAAAAATAAATACACCTAATATAATCCTTTTTTTCTTACTACTAATAATACTAGTAATGATATTATTCTTACTTTGACTTGTTGTATTCAAATTCAATATGTAAACAATCTTCAATTCCTACTTCCATTTTAATTGAATTACTGACTTCAGTTGGCATGCGGTATGAATACACCCAGATATCCTTTTCTCTAATTAAATCAGCCATACGCCGAGCAACCGTAACTCTAACATAATATCTATAATAGTATAATATATAATTAAGTATATATAACATTAACATATATATTTATCTATTTGCCTGTTTCTCTTTTCTTTTTTTCTTTTTTCAAAAAAAAAAAGTATATTTTACCTTAATTTAACGTTGATACCATTATAACATTCATATTGTTTTTCTACATTTTTAAATTCAAAATCAAAAGAAGCACTTTGACGTAATTCACCTGGTGCAGCTAGTTCTTGAGAAAGTGTAAGAAATTCATGCGTTTTACCACGATCATAAAACAATTCTAATTAATAATAATAAAAACAAAAATAATAAATATTAATAAATATTATCTTTGATTATGAAAATATGTATTTATAATAAACTAGCATTGATGAATATATTTAATAAATATATGTTTGTCTCATATCATTATTTTTTCTATTTTTTTTTTTACCTATGCTGCCAACGAATTCAACCTTGATACCATTATGTTCAAATCGTTTACCATCTTTTACTTTTATAGTTGCCTACATTGATATTTTATAAAATATAAATAAAGGAAAAAAAGTTAATGCCGTATTTTTTTTTTCTTTTCCAAGTTATATGAAGTATAATATTTATATATATATATATATATATATATATATGATTATGATGATGCTTGGCGGTATTTTTTTCATTATTTTCTAAACAAAAGCGAGGCGTTTCTTCATTTTAGTATACAAGTACCTTTCCACTAACTGATTCACCATCAAGGTATACGGGTAAACTTTCTTTTTGATCTTTATCTACTTTCACTTCTATGTGTTTACGTTCATTCTCTCTAGTTAATTCGACTTGAATATCGACAGGTGTAGAGAGACCGAAAAGACTCTATTGGCAATGAAGATAAAATAATATTAAGAGGGAAAAAATAAAATAAATAAGAAAAATATATTAATATAAATTAATTATAATTAAATAAAAGTATACGTGTTTATTTAAATTTCAACACTTACTGCCATAGACATTTTTGTATAAAAATTTAATATTTGTTAAAAAAAAAGAAAAAAAATAGTAAGTGAAAGAGAAAAAAAATTGGCCTTCGAAAAAAAAAAAAAGGTATAAGAATTAATTTAAATACCGACTTTTTTTTTGTTACTAAAATTAATAATTTTATTTTTGATTATCTTTCTTTTTCTTTTTGATACAAATATATATATATTTCATCTTCATATTTTTTATTAGATCATTTTATTAATATATTCTTGGTATTTATCATCGTCAGTCGTTTCAATTTCTCAATATTAAAGGATTTTACTATGTACATATTTTGAGAATTTTTTTTTTGGTACCACAAAAGGGAACCAATACGTTGTAAGTCTCATGTATTAAAAATATCGTTTACTATGGCTATTTTTTAAAAAAGAAACTTAATATGGCAGCTGAATTATGAAATATAACTAGCATAACATTAATCTTTTTTAAATTATCATTATAGTCGAAAAGTGTAGAGGAGCTGCATACACATTATATTACACACCTTTCGGTTTGTTCTTTATTTTATTTTTCTTTATTTTTAATTTTATTTTATTTATTTTACATTTTTACCTATATTTATAGCTAATCATATGTTAAAGCTTGATTTTAAAGTATTATGTTTTATTTTAATAAAAAAAAATTTTGAATGTGATGAGATAAAAAAAAGTGATAATAATGTAAAATTTAACTTACATGACATAATATGACACCATTAAAACTCATTACATTCCAATAAAATCACTATCTAATACGATATTATACGTACAAAGGTCAGATAGGATATCCTATTGTCAAGGAAATAAGTAATGATTATAAAAATAAAAGAAAAGGAACCACATTGAATATAATAGTTTAACATTATAAATAAAAATAAATCAATACCTAGAGTATAAAATATCAGAATAATAATAAAAACCAAAATAAGGATAACAAAAGACTGCCCAAATCAACTATGGCTAATCAAAAATTAAATAAGACTACTCAGGAAGTAAAAAAATACTAATCGAAAGCCAAAAAGGTTAAACAAGTATTATTAGTGGCCACCACTAGAATTAAAAGATGAATTAGAAAACAAAAAAAGTAATAAAGGCTATCACTAGGAATAAATAGTAAAATACCAGCACCAGCACCAGCAATTAACAAAGACAATCTCTAGTGAGATATCATAAATGAATATTCAAACTTGAATAAATACATTTAAATAAATCAATAAATATACATGATCATTTTATAAAAATAATCCTATACTCAATGAAAAAGCAAGTTAACGATCTATTAAATGATTATATTATGAAAATAAACTTACGAATATATAAAAAAAAATAGACCAATTTTTTTAGGTACCAAATCTCGATGCATAAAATCAAAAGGTTAAAATATTTATATTTATATGGGATGAAACACACAGATATTTTTTTTAGCATATAAATAGTTATTATTTAATTTTTTTTAATTTTTATTAATGCTTGATTATACTGTATATATATATAAGATCAACTTTTTTTTTAAAATATTGACCTTTTTTTTTTTTCAAAAATGATATGAAGTGGATAAAAAATATGCTAAAAATAAAAATAAAAGAATGGGAAACAATTTTTTAAAAAAAATAAAAATTATAAAATAATATTAAGAGTATATTTAAAGATAATATATATATATATATATTTGTATATAAAACGTATAAATAAATAGTATGCGAAGAGGGAGAGAGAAAAAAAATACTACTTATCATACTTATTTTTTAAGGCTAGGATGTATAATGAAATCATCCAAAGCTTTACCACCAGGAACCATAGGGAATAAGTGTTCTTTTTTACAGCAGACAGCATCCATCAAGACGGGACCATCATGTTCTAAAAATTCCTTCATTTTTGCAGGAAGTTCTGAAGCATTAGTGACACGAATAGCTTTTACACCCATAGCTTCAGATAATTTACAAAAATCAGGGTTTTTCATAACAGTACCAGAATAACGATTTCTGTAGAATAAGTCTTGCCATTGTTTTACCATACCTTGGAATGAATTATTTAATAATAAGACTTTAACACCAATGTTAAATTCAGCAGCAGTAGCTAATTCCATAGCTGTCATAGAGAAGGAAGCATCACCATCAATGTCAATAACGATGTGATCTGGTTTAGCTACTTTAGCACCAATAGCACTAGGTAATCCATAACCCATTGTACCTAACCCACCTGATGTAACAAAAGTACGAGGATGACGCCATCTATAATATTGAGCTGTCCACATTTGATGTTGGCCTACACCTGTAGTGATAATGACCTTATCCTTAATATTTTCAGTTTGTTTATTTAATTCTTCAATAAATTGTTGTGGTTTTAATGTTTGTCCATCAGTTGTTACAGGTTCATAATAAAAGGGGTATTTCTTTTTCCAATCGTGAATCTTACTAAACCATTCTTTACGTTCTGAGGATTGAATATAAGGTAATAATTTTTGTACATTTTCTGTCACATCACCTTCAATAGCTTGAGTTGCATCAACAACTTTATTAATATTTTTAGGCATGATTTCAAAATGAAGGATACCACCACGACCTTCTTTAGCGGCTTTCATAGCTTCAGGAGCAAATTTTTTAACATCACCAGTGACACGATCATCAAAACGAGCACCAAGAGCTATGATTAAATCAGCATTTTGCATTGCCAAATTAGCATAACAGGAACCATGCATACCAAGCATATGAAGTGATTTAGGATCTTCTTCATCAAATGCACCAAGACCACATAAAGTAGTTGTGACAGGGATATTACCTTGTTGAGCTAATTTAGATAAATAAACATGACCATCAGGGTGGCCAAGCACACCATGACCAGCATAAATTACAGGACGTTTGGCTTGGTTGATTAATTCAGCAGCACGTTTGATGACAGCAGAAGGCTTATAAACACCTTCTTCAGCAAAGGCACCTACAGCAGTATTTGGAATAGCAGTAGGACGGGCAGGGATCATGGCATTGACAGGAATAGGACGGCGTAATACACCAGCAGTGACATCTTTAGGCAAATCTACCAAGACAGGACCAGGGCGGCCAGAGGTAGCAATTGTGAATGCTTCATTAATGCGACGTGGTAATTCATTAATATTTTTCACCATGACATTCCATTTTGTACACCCACGAGAAATACCAATGACATCAGCTTCTTGGAAAGCATCACTACCAATAGCTGTTGTAGGGACTTGACCGGTAAAAACAACAAGTGGTACACCATCAGCAAGTGCATCAGCCATTGCTGTTACAACATTGGTAGCACCGGGACCAGATGTTACCAACACAACACCAGGTTTGCCTGTAACTCTAGCGTATCCTTCTGCCATATGGCCAGCACCTTGTTCATGACGAGGTAAAATAAAATCAAAATATTTGGATTCATAAATAGCATCAAATACTGGTAAAATGGCTCCACCTGGGTAACCAAAGATATGTTTGACATCATGTTGTAACATTAATTCATGAAATATTTCTCCTCCAGATTTACCAACAAATGAATTATCCATCTGAGGTGCCATAATCTTCTTATAATGTGGTTGTACTTTCTTTGAAGGTATATCTGCTACGTGTCCATTATTATTATTACTATGATCATTGTAAGGTAAATAAATACGTATTAAAAAAAAAAAAAGATCGGTAGAATAAGTAAATATTCACATTTATTGCTATAACTATTATCAGCACCATATTACTATCCTATTGCTCTCTTTATTTTTTTATTGTCCTATTATTCCTTTTTTATCCCCTTATTATATTTATAGTAAACTTTTATATGTATAAACCCATATCATTTTTATTTGTCATCCTCTTTAACCATTTTTATTATTATTATTATTATTATAAAAAAATAAATATGAAAATAAAATATATATCTTACCTAGTGGCAGTTGCTACAGCACTTTTAGATTTTTGTGTGGTATGAATTGCACGAGCAGCAATAGGGCGTAAGAGATGAGATTTATTTGAAAACCTTGATTGTGAAGATCTTAAAGCTGAAGTGATCATGATATATATATATTAGTTTGTTTAAATAGATTAAATATAAAAAAAAAACTAAACAAAATAAAAAAGAGAGAGAAAAAAGGAAAGAAAGAAAAAAAAAAAAAAGAGAGAAAAAGGAAAGAGAGATGATAATTTTTTTTATCTTTTCCAATTGAACCCCGCGGGGTTCAAAAATTGATCCAAAAAAGGGATGTGTGAGTCAAAGTAGATCAAAGTGAAATTCTACCATTTATTATAAAAAATAGCCTATACAAATATTTATGTATTAATTTATTTTATTTTATTTAAATAGCATATAATAAATAATAAATAATAATAAAATACTAAATAGTTTTTTTCGATTTTTGGTTTTATATCACCATTTTTTTTATTATATCCAAGATATTATTATTTCACATGTAGACTACTTGGAGTGAGTTTATTTGGATGTTACATGAGTCACGTCAAATAAGAAATCAGGATTTTTTCGGTGATAAGATAAAACTCCATGACTTAACCAAGTTCATTTATTGGCTATGCAAGAATGGCTCATTGGTATGATCATCCAATGAAATTCTTTTTTATTTTAAATACAGCTACACTCCTGCTTTATATATATAGATAGTATTAATTTGATCAATGCAAATAATAATAGTAATAACAATAATAATAATAATAATAATCATATATATTTTTATATACATATATATATATATATATATATATATAAACAATAAAGTGAGTACGATAAATAAATAAATTAAAATATTCTTTAAAAATAATAATAAAAAGTACAGAAATATAAATTAAAATCATAACCAAAAGATTCTAACATATTTTTTATTTGGTAAACATTTTTATATATAAAATATATAGAATATTATTACATAAAAAGAGAGGGGAGCAATGTAAAGCTAAATAACGCCATATAAAAAAAAGATCTACGGAGTTTAAAAATGATCAATTTTATTTTTTTGCTTATATTTTTTTCTCACCCTAATTTTTTTCTTCTCTTTCTTTCTCTTTTTTTTTTTAATTTTTTTGATAAATAAATTAATATATCAAGATGTCAACTAAAACTGTAACTATTGTATGTTTACCTGGTGATGGTGTTGGTCCCGAAGTGGTTGGTGAAGCTGTAAAGATTCTTAAAGTTATTTCTAGTTTACGTTCTCAAGCTCTTAACGTAGAATTCAAGTTTGTAGATGAACTTATTGGTTTAGCAGCTCTTGAAAAGACAGGTAAAAATAAAAAAAAATAAAAAAATAAACTGGTTTTACGTGTATATTTCTGATTATGATTTTTGAAAGAAAATAAATAACAATAATGAAAAGGGAAAAGAAAAAAGAGGAATAGAAAATAAAAGTGAGAAAAAAAATAAAAAATACAAGGAGGAGAGTACACGAAACGTCAAACTATCCTTGACTTTTTATTAATTTTTTCCTTTTTCTATTTCTCTTATGTTTATTAACCAATAGGTGAACCTTTACCTGATTCTGCTTTAGAAGCTTGTAAGAACGCCGATGCTATTTTACTTGGTGCTGTTGGAGGTCTTCCTAATGCTCAAATTGGAACTGGTCCACGACCTGAACAAGGTTTATTAAAATTACGTAAATCTTTGGATTTATATGCCAATCTTCGTCCTGTCACTTTTGCCTCCGAAAGTCTTTTGCCTTTATCACCTTTAAAAGATCATGTTGTAAAAGGAACAGAATTTGTATTTGTACGTGAATTAGTAGGAGGTATTTATTTTGGAGAACGTCAAGAAGCTAATGCTGAAGGAAAAGCTTATGATACTTTACCTTATTCTCGTGAAGAAATTCAACGTGTCACTCGTCTTGCTGCTCTTTTAGCTCGTAAACAACAACCTGTTGGTCAAATTCACTCCATTGACAAAGCTAATGTTTTGGCTACTTCTCGTTTATGGCGTACTACTGTAACAGAAACTTTACAACAAGAATTCCCTGATATTACCTTCGACCATCATTTAGTAGACTCTGCTGCTATGGCCATGGTTCAAAATCCCAAAAAATTAAATGGTGTAGTCTTAACAGAAAACATGTTTGGTGACATTCTTTCAGATGAAGCTTCAGTTATTGTTGGCTCCTTAGGGCTTTTACCTTCTGCTTCTTTAAATGGATTACCTGATGGTAAGAGTAAATGTGTTGGGTTATATGAACCTATTCACGGATCTGCTCCTGATATTGCTGGTCAAAATGCTGCCAACCCTATTGCTACCATTTTGAGTGCTGCTTTGTTATTACGCTATTCTCTTGGTTTTGAAGCTGAAGCTCAAGCTATTGAACAAGCCGTACGTCAAACTTTAGATGCCAAGGTTCTTACTCGCGATCTTCATGGTTCTAATTCTACTACTGAAGTTGGTGATAAGGTTGCCGAAGTTTTACGTGGACTTTTAGAAAAATTATAGATTGTTTTTTGAATATATATAAATATATATATAAATTTTCTATTTTTATTTTGTAATATAGTGTTTATTTTTTATTTTTATTTTTTAAAAATGAAATAAAAAAAAAAAAATAGTAATAGTAATAAAAAAGAATTTATTTTATTTTATTTAAAAAAGATAAAATGAACATGAATGGATGTATAAAGTGGTAAAAAAAAAAAGGAGTGGGAGTAAGGAAAATCAGCCTTATTAATGATTATTTATTTTTTGCGAGTGTATTAATAATGTTTCTTTAGCTATATAAAAATTTTGGCAAGAATGAATTATTTTATTTCTTAAATAAAAAAGGATGAAACAATTAAAGGTGGTAAAATAAATAGATGCATATTACTAAAATCAATTCTATAATCAATGTGCTCATTTATATATATATATACAAACTGTATTAATAATATTAATCTGTTTACTTTTTCCTTTTTTTATGAATAAGAGAGTGGGGGGTATTCTTTTTTATATTACTTTTACTTTTACCATTTCCTTTCTAATTTATATAAATAAAGACTTTGACGAGAATAATTGACTCTATCCGGATCCTCTACCATATCAATAATATTGAATTTCTTTTTTAATAATTGAAAGAATCTTTTATCAGCCTTTCTTCTTTTACGATAACTTAAATAAATTTGTACATCATGATTATTATCTGTCAAAGTCATCAATGTATCCACAAGTGGTTGAAAAGCAATTTCCAAATAAACACAATCTGATGCAAGAACAATATCTACTTTTAAATCATTTGGTTCACCCCTATAAATAAATAAATATAAAGAAAAGAAAAAAGGTAAGAATGATGATAACCATGTATTCTTTTTTTTTTTATTTCGCTCTTCTTTTTTATTTTATTATTATGATCATTTTCTTATTTTATATTTTACTCAACCAAGATCACCATCTTATTCAGTTATATCTTTTTATTTCCGACCTTTTTTTATTTTATTTTCTATTTAATCATATCAACCCTTCTTTTTGTTTTATATTCTTTTATTTCACTATTCTTGTTTTTTTTTTATTACTTCCTATTTCTTCTTTTATACTATTATAATTTATTTACCAGTTTAAAACAGAAGCACCCACTTTATGATCCAATTCATTTAATTTAATATTTTCTTCAAGTAAACCAATTAAAGGTATTTGGTCAGTTAATTCCATATGAGATAGCTGAGGACAAGCCTTTGCGATAGCTAAACCAACCAAACCAGTCCCACTACCTAAATCCAAAACAGTCTTGTCTTTTAAAAAAGAAGAACAAGTTTGTTTTTCTTTCCATAAAACATAATTGATCATAACATAAGCAGCTTCCCAAGTCTTTCCACCACAACCATGAATAACATCTTGTAATAGTTTTATTTCATGTTCCCCAAACGTTTCAGTACTAATATGTCTTTCCACTTGAGTAATAGATTTCTTTTTCTTTTTTTCAGCTTGATCATCACCATCGTCTTCACTACTACTATTACTAAAATAATCAGGCATGTCTTTGTCAGAATTATACCCTTCTAATCGTAAAGTTACATTAATGCATTCTTCTTGTTTTAATTCACATTCAGACATGTTTATATTATTATATTGGATACGTGTGTTTTTAAAAAGAAAAAAAGACGAAGAAAAAAAAACAGAAAGAGAGAAAGAGAGAGAGAGAGAGAGAGAAAATAAAAAAAAATTTTGGAGACGCGATAAATATTATTATTAAATTTCCTTTTTTAAAAAAAAAAATTCTTATTGGTAGATAAATAGATTAACCTCTTTGACATAAACTTTGTTTGAAAGAAAGCAGTAGCAAACCAAATATGATCACTTTTGTTACACAATCCTTTTATATACTTATATACCCACTCCTATTTTTTTCTTTTATTAAGGGTAAGTGCACAAACCATTTTACCCTATAATTTGAATGTAAATTTGAAAATAAAATGATTTTTTTTATATATTTATAATAATAATAAAAGAGCATAATGATACATATAAAAATATAAAATATATAAAATATATAAAATATAAAAAATATAAAAATTTAAATAAAGTATAAAAATTATAGAAAATATAAAAAATATAAAAATTATAGAAAATATAAATATAAAAATTATAAAAAATGTAAAAAATAAATATAAAATAAAAATTAGCATATATAAAACATATAAAAATACTACGTAGTATTATAAAAATTTTGGAGCATATATAAATATATATATATATATATATGTATACATATATTCTGATAGCCTACATCAATAAATACCAATAATAAAAATAAAAATAAAAAAATAATTAAAAGGGAATATAAATATATATATATATATAAAAAGTACTACAAAAAGGGATAGTATTTTTTTTAAGAATAATATTTTTTTTAAGAACAATATTTTTTTTAAGAATAAAATAATAATAATAATATAATATATATAATAGGGGAAAAAAGAAAAAAAAATAATAAAATAATAAAAAAGAATGTATATGTATATATATGTATATATGAAGATTAATTATAATGTAATGAGAAGAATATATAAATATATAAATATATATATATTAATCTGCTAATTGGCAACGAGACCTATTGTGAATAGGAATACAGCATAACCAGGTATATTTTGATTCCATAGAATTCGATTCACTAGAGGTTGATATCATATGTTGAGAAGAGGATGAATTACCATTTGATGATATAGGTGGAGGGGAATCAGGATTAGGCCGAGGTTTTGGATTACTTGGTCGAGGTCTTCGAAAAGTAATTCGTTTGTCCATTGTTATTGATATATTTTTTAAAATAAAGATAACGATGGTTTCAAAAAGAAAAGAAAAAAAAGGGCTGATATATATATATATATATATATATATATATATTTATTATTGATTGGTTGATTGATTTGTTGCTACGTATTTGATTTATGTTTTCGATCGATTATTTTGTTACTTTTTATTAAAAATTTACTGTCAATTATATTTTTTTTAAACTTTCTGATTTTTCGGATTATTTATGAATGGGAGATTTTCAAACGTTTTCAATCTGTCATGTATAAAATTTTAAAAGGAAACGATCAGCAAAATATATATATATATATATGTATTTTATGTTATTTACTACCATTGAACCCTTACCATGAAACAATGCAATTTA